>SZWC01019617.1:25741-52223 GCA_023375785.1 Penium margaritaceum
CCCCCGAAAGCAAAATTTGTATTGGACGAATGTATGGGCAACTGTACTGAAGGTTGTGTGGACAGTTGGTTTCGAAGTACACTAGTGGTCCGCCAACATCCGAAGGCCGGAAGGCTCCACCTCAGCACAGAAGAAGATACGATAGATTGTTGTCGATCATATAGGGTCTCGTTCATTCTAAATAAAATGAACGTAGCAATACTGCGACCTTCCTGGATCCATGAACTAGACATTTTTCATTTTGGTAAGACCACAAATGCAAACCGAGATGTTTCTATTGCAGGATCAAACATCTCATCGCTCTGATAAATGCGCTAGAAATTCGATCAGAACGAGAGAATCTGACTGGATGGACCACATCTTTTCTCATGTTTTCTTTTTGACTATCTGGTCTATTCGGTATTTTTCTCTCATTTCGATCAAATTAGGCATTGGCTTGACAAATAAGATGGCGTTGCATCCTTCCGCCATTCCATTTTGTCAACTGTTCCATAAATTTGCGATTTTGTCACAGCGGTCTCGCTAAATAGGTTTTATAGAGAAACGAGACAAAAGATTTTCATCGTCCGATCGATTTAACGAATAGCAGGATTACGACATGCAGTCTAGGGATTTGACCTACCATCAGCCGATCGAGAAAGGCATAGGGTTGGTATTTGCACCCTATTTCTTCCATATTTGGTTGTTCAATTGGTTGCCTCGACGCAGTTAACGTCAAAGTGGAGAAAATGGGGGGCACCCCGTCGCCCGTGTTTCGTGTGTGTCAAGGTGCGAGGTCGCTCACAACTTCCAAAGAAGCGTGGAAATTATACGCTATTGTCAAAGTGAAATGCATCCATGTGTTCATGGTTGGCAATATTCTTCGGCAAACAGAAGTACAAAAATGTAACAGATTTCCATGGACAAAAGTAACCAGAACAATTCTACAGTCCCATGTAGGTCTTACGTTGCAAACTTGGTTTTTTTCCAAGGTGAGATTTTACTTGAAGGCTTTCTTCGTTGTTTTCAATTTGAGTAGATTTCATGGAAGCTTCTAAAAAACCTCTTCACAATTCCACATGCTTAAGTAGGGAGTCTAGAAACTTCTTAGAAACTATGGAATTTTATAGCTCTACTTCCTAGAAACAACCTCTCCATGTGATTCAACGTTGTTCACTTATTTGAGAGTGTATGGATCAGGGGTGACTAGTTATAAATGACTTTTACATCCATTAAAGACATGGTGGTGCTACTTGGAATGCCGACAACATATCATTTGTAACAATCACCACACATTGAAAGATCTCAAGACTTGGCAAAATAAAAACCATCGACAAACTCGATGGATGGTATTCCTCGAGTCCAACTTTGACTATGACGTTGAGTACCAACTTGGACAAATAATTCTTACAAACATCCTGAGTTAGTGATCAAATCTACTGGATGAGATCAAAACTTTACACGTCAAAGGAGCCTTGTACCTTGCAAGGCTGTTTGGAAGAGGTTACAGAGAGTTTGAAAGCTACAATGTGATCAAGTGTTGTTGTGACAAACCGTACTAGAGATGGTGATCCACTCGCCACGTCACGACACCATCCAATTCTGATTTAAGACACCTCCACGTGGACACTTTCACGGGGACAAGATACTCAAGAGACTCGTAAAGTATTATTGGTGGAACAAGGTGCAAACCGATGTTGTAAAATACTACAAGACATGCGCTTTCTGCCAATTTCACAAGTTGAAATTAATAAAATCCTTGGGCTTGCTTCAACCGCTACGAGTGCCAGAGGAGCCATGGTCGGACATCTCCATGGACTTCGTGACTGGTTTTCTCATCACACCACAGGATTTGACTTGGTCATCGACCGGTTCTCAACGATGTCATAGTGGTCACCACCAAGGGAACAATTTGGCTGTTCCTCAATGTTGTCCAAATACATGGCATTCCCTCCTCCATCACCAGTGCTAAGATGGAACATTTTCCAACAGAATTTGGCGGGAGAAAATGACTAACTACGACAGTCAGATTCACCTATCAACAACCTTCCATCCCAGACGGACTGGCAGACGGCACGCACCAATCAAATCCTCAAACAACAACTTAGAAGTCTGTGCGAGGCACAGGGCACTGACTGGGCGGTCAAGCTCCTGACCACCGAGCTCGCATATAACGCTGTGACCTCCACAACAACGGGTAGAAATCCATTTAAGGTGGTTCATTGCAGACTACCCAGAACTCAGACACGTTTGCTTAGTTGAACTAGCACAGGAATAGTCAACATCATGCGGCAAGGATTTTAAAGTATTTAAGATAAGACTCACCAGACGCTCACAAAGACTCAAGCAACGATGAAGTGAGCTGCCAACAAGCATAAAATGCAAATTGAGTTCCACATATTAGTGATTGCATCCTCCTCAGTTAAAAAAAAATAGCTTCAAGGACAAGATTGTGCCAATCTCAAACCATGGAGGATGGGATCTTTCGACATCAAGGAGACGTGGAATCCTGTCATTGCCAATCTCCACCTCCCTGACAGTATGGCTATCCACCCGGTGTTCCACATGAACCATCACAACCTCTACAGGAATGCAAGCGAGTATTTCATTGGCTGAGACTTGCCTCCGCAACCACCTGTGGAAGCAAAAGAGGGAACACCATACGAGGTCAGAGAAATTCTTTGACATAGATGGCAAGGCATAGTGACTGAGAATCGTATTAAGTGGATTGTCACAACACATTGCATAGTACTCGGGAGCCCTACAACAACCTACGGGATGTTGATCAGTAATTTGAATGTTATTTTTGCCAGCATCGACCTATGTCTTGCAATGCGCTGAGACATCATGATTAAAAGAGGGGAAAGTGCTACTTTTCCGATGTAAACAAGTCCCTAAACTTCAAGCATGGTAATTTCTGTCCTTACATCCATTGTCCAACGTGCACCAACCTCCAGATTTTTAAGCTGATCGATCGAGGGCATTTTGGCCAATTACCGTAACCTCTGATGTTTTGTTCAAGAACTTTCTGACAGATTTGACCACTTTCTAGAAGTATCAACAGATTGTTTACGGACCGTATTGATATTTTTAGACTGTGCGGTTGACTTCTCGACGATGCTTAACTTTTACAAAAATGCTTGCCGATATTCCTTAACCCCCCGGCGGAGTTTCTCAAAGCAGCCTCTCTGGATGCGGCATCTCATGCATTGCTCAAATTGAACATCCAAGACCCCAAGTATTTCTCATTTTTATTTTTTTCTCCTATATGTATGTTCTTGATAATTCCGACACTTGTCATCAAAGTGCACTTACTACTGCTTTCACATTACTCAAGTGTCACATTTTTTCCAAATTATCTTGTACTCACGACTTCTACATGTTCACAAATTATGTCCCACCCAATGCAACGGTCGTTATACCTGACTTCCTGACGCATAAGCCGGGGTTCACACAATGTAAAACATGAGAAAATGCCATAAGAAATTCAGCATGCCTCACACAAGATGTCCTCTCATTTACATAAAAATATGTGGATTCTTTTGCTCACTTACTATGTGATTCCTATGCATGCTTTACGTACAGCACCCATATCACATTTGTTTTTCTTGTGTTCGTAACATGTAAGGGAACAACGGATCACCTGGATACCAAAACAAGCCCAGGGATATAACTTGGCCCCGCAGACTACATCGTGTGTAACCAAGGGTGCCACCACCAAAGGCAAAAACTGGATGTGAGGATTAGGATTGGTTGACCTTGCCTGAATTTGAATTACTCAAGTGGGGCGTCCAATGACATAGATCTCTTTGCTTTCTGTTTGATCAAATTATGTCGTAGGGTTGAATGATTATGTGCTTAGGTGGAGGGGGTGTTGAAAGGTAGATGGAAAGGTATGGGTGAGTTTTTTGGCGAATTTGCTTTCACGAGGCCTGCATCTTTAGTCATATAAGGGATGAGTACCTTGTAGGAGAGGGCCGAGGAGCAGATCTGGTGAATCTGGGTTGTGGTGAGGAAAAAACGAGTTGTAAAGAGTTTGAAGCTGTTTTTTGAGGAAATTTCAATGAGGATACATGAGAAAGCAGTGTCGTTTCTTTGGGAGACACCTAGGGCATGATGGGGGAGTATGATGCGGGGAGGAATTTGTAATGGGTGTTAACTTGTGTACAACGGAAGAAGATCTACAGTGTAATGTCTTACATGCAGAGATAAGTAGGAAGGGTGAATATTCTTTTGCAATTGGTTGTCTAGCGTTGTGGCATTAGAGAGTGTGCTTCAGCCAGGAGAGTTGGTATGTTGGATTTGGGTGGATGCTATGAAGGATTTTGGCATTTATTTTATGGAAAGAGTTTCAATCGGGTTTCCTGGCCCTTAAAGATTCCCTTCTCAGCCTTGGAGCTGACTACAACAGTTATCCTATCCTGGACAAGACTTGGATACTCCCTCATCTCTCAAGATTTTTAGTTAGCTTTTGCTTAGTCGACAGCGACGTGATGGGATCGCACATGCTCTTGCTACAAAGGGTATACCTACCCCTGATCCTAATGCCAACCCCCTTAACAGGCTCGGGGACTCACTGACGCTCCTTGTTGGGAGAACGCAATGAAGGAGGAGTTAGACACCATTGGCATCCACGATGATTTTAAGGTCATATATCTTCTTCCTTGTAAGAAGGTTGTCTCAGAATGTTTAATGTACCATCACAAGAAAAACTCACATGGCATCGTCGAGCGTTATAATTCATGTCTCACGACCAAGGGATTCTCTCAGATCCGAGGTGTCAACTTTGACGAGACATTCAACCCTGTCAATTGCTACACCACCACGTGTGCCCTGTCAGAAGAATGTACCAAGGGGAGACGACAATGGCAGAAGCAGGGAGGAGCAATGTAACATGAGGAGATGTGTCAGACAGATGACGGCATCAGGGAGACGTGAGATATCGCAATGAGTTAGTCGTAGGGTCGTAGGAGCTTGAAGCTAAGTGATGTGCCACATAGAGTGGCGAGGTAGACATGCAGTCAGTGAGAGAAAGTGGAGGTGGAGCGAGATTGATGGGCTGATGAGTGCTGAGCAAAGGGACGAGAGTGACGAAGCGAAGGGTCAAGAGCCGAGAGTGGAGAGTGAGTGAAGACTGAGTGAAGAGCGAGCAGAGCGAAGACACAGCGACGAAGCCGCGGAACCAAAGGCAAACAGGATGTGAAGAACTGTTCTGAGTTCACTCAGAGGGAATGAATATCCTCCATTTATACAATAGAATATGACAAAACATTCAAGGAACGGCTCCTTTCCGCTAGCCAGACGTGGGTGACATGTGTCACATTATTAGGGGATGACTTGAAAAGCGGAACTCAACAGTCGAGTTGACCGAAGGGACGTTAGGTCAAGGTGGTTCGGTCTCGAACCTGAATCTTAAGTAAGAACTGGAAATAACTCTCGTTGTAGTCCTTGGCTTTCCAACAGACCCCCTGAGTCCGACAAGAATTAGTAGCACTACCTCTCCCAGTCAGCAGGAAGCTTGCCATTGCAATGTTCGAGGAGATCCTTCCACATGGCTTCAAGATCATGTGGATGAGCAGAGAGCAATGCATGGAGGTTTCGGCTCATGAAGTATCAAAGCCAGGTCCTTATTCCTCGGTTGAGGTTGTCCTATTTCCTTGCCATCTCTACAGGGGAGCATCGCCTGCCGAGATACTTGGGTCGCCCAAGGAGGGCATTGGTGGTTGCGAATCCACCAATAAGCTGTGGGGGATAGAGATAGGTGTAGATTTGTATTTGCCACTCCTTGAAGTTGCTTTCTTGTTTGTAGTGAATCTCGGCAGCATGACCTTGGGAGATTTCCACAGGAGGACGTGGAGGTGGTGCGGGGCTTTCCATGACTGGCTCCTCCTCTTCTTCCTCTTCTTCATCCGGGTCCACCAGATCAATATTGAGAAATGGTCCATCACGGAGTTCTTTGGAGAAGGAGGGAAGGTCAGGATTGTCTCGGCATGTGAGGGTGATCCATCGTCGCTTCTATGCCTCTTGTTGCCTCTTGGTCCATTTCTTGCATCTTCTCGAAGATGGTGGAAGGACACCTCAACAAGGTTGAAGAGGTGCCCCTAGATCAACAAGAAGGTTGTGTGGTAAAGGTGAGGATTCTGTTGTGGAATGCATTGATGTTCGTAAGTGCTACAGAGGAAGTCTGACACGCGATATTTGTTGATGAAGATGGTACTGGTGATTTTCAGTAGCGTGTGAGACCAGCTGTAGATGTTACTTCCATCTTCATCGAGGGTTGGGCAGTCTTTCCAGGGACTGCCCATTGCTGAAACATGAAGGATGGACTTCTACGGATGGATGAAAAATGTGAGCTCTTGCAGGGATAGGAAGTGGGAGAGTGCAACAAGAGCAAGGTGAACACCAATGCGCCGCAAAAAATCTGTTGCTGGAGTGGGTGCAAGCTGCTGCAAAGGTGGCAACTAGCTCGTTCAGATCCATGTGCTGGCCACATGTGCTCATGATTGCTGATGATGAGGAGACAGGTAATGGTGGATTGGACGTAGGGGCGAGCCCCGTGCGTTGCGGAAGTTTTTGGCGTGGGTGCAGGTCGTCGCCAGAATGACGATGCGACCGGGTGGGTTCTTGTGCCGAGAGGAGATTGAAGCTGATGGTAGGCGGCTGAACGTTGTTGATGGAGTGGGCACAAGGGTGAAATCACGTGCACTACTGAGTAGAGGGGTAGAATGCGGCAAGGGGAAGGCAAACGCTGATGCGCCGCGAGAGATCCGCTGCCACTAAGGATGCAGGCTGCTACGAGAAAGAAAGCTGACGCGTGCAGGTCCGTGTGCTAGCGGTAGATGCGGATAACTGCTGATGGAAGAGGATGATGACGGATGTTTGGGCGCAAGGGCTGACAACGTGCGGTGCGAAGAGGATTCGGCGTGGACACGGTTCTTCCGCAAGATTGGCGGCTTGACCGTGTGGATCCTTGTGCCGAGCGGATGATGAAAGCTGATGATGACAGGCGGTAAATTGATGTTGAATGAGTGGGCGTAGGGGCAAAACCACGTGTACTGCGGAGTGATGAGGAGAATGATGAAGTTGATGATGCCGCAGATGAAGCTAATGCTGAAACAGAATGAAATATGTAGAGGATGCTGAGGGCTGATGAGGCAAATGTGCGGTGCTGATGAAGAAGAGACTGATAAAGATGATGTTGGCGATGCAAGGCAAGGAGATGAGGCTGATGGAGTAGTGGCAACAGGAGAGAGTGGAGGAGATGGGAAGCAAGCAGCCGTAGATGCGGACAAGGTAACTAGCTGCTCTGATGTCAAGAGAGTGATGGCTTGTTCCCAAGTTGGCCCGAGACTGACGGGCAGGAAGACTGGTGGTGTCCGATGTCCTGAAAGCAAGATGAAGTTGGCTACAGCGGAAGAAGCTTTGTGAGTCGGCTGCAGAGACATTCGCGGATGTCAGAAGAGTGACGGCTTATTCCCCAGTTGGCTCATGACATGAGCAAGAAGACCGGTGGTGTCCGATGTCCTGACGGCGGACGGAGCTCTGTTATAATGAGGAGGCGGTGGAAGAGGATGGTGGAGCGGGAAGCGTTGCGGGAGATAAAGGCTGAGATGGAGGCATGATAGTAGTTGCGGAAAAGGAGACGAGGGGAACCTGCAGGGTCAATGGTTAGGAGGAGCGCGGCGGGCGAGAAGAGCAGCACAGAGAAGTACTGGGAAGCTTCCGCAAAGATGGCGACAGGCGGCGGCTCGAGAATGGCTTGTGGTTGTTGTCAACAAAGAGTGACCAGACATTTTTCACATGGCATGTCGTGTCCACAACGCTTCCTCCAGGTACCTAGCTGCCGTTCCAGCTTGCAAAGTAGTCGAGGTAGAACTGCAGACGTCAGTTGCTGGTGAAGCTGTCAGGTGCAGAGGAATGCTGGACAGAAAGGTGCGGTGATTGCGATATCGAAGCAACGATATGGTTAAGAAGAACCAAGTGATGTTTCCTGATGCTCTGATACCATGTGAGAAGAATGTAGCAAGGGGAGACGACAATGGTAGAAGCAGGGAGGAGCAATGTAACACGAGGAGATGCGTCAGACAGACGATGGAAGCAGGGAGGTGTGAGACATCGCAAGGAGTTAGTTGTAGGAGCTTGAAGCGTAGTGATGAGTTGCAAAGAGTGGCAAGGTAGATAGGCAGTCAGTGAGAGAAAATGGAGGTGGAGTGAGAGTGATGGAGTGATGAGTGTTGAGCGAAGGGACGGGAGTGACGGAGCAAAGGGTCAAGAGTTGAGAGTGGAAAGTGAGTGAAGATTGAGCGAAGAGCGAGCAAAGCAAATTCACGGCGGCAAAGCCACAAAACCAAAGGCAAAGAGGATGTGAAGAACTGTTCTAAGGTGACTTGGATGGAATGATCCTCCATTTATACAACAGAATAGGAAAAAACATACAAGCGACGACTTTTTTTCGCTAGCCGAACGTAGGTGACATGTGTCACATTATTAGGGAATGACTTGACAAGCGAAAATCAACGATCGAGTTGACTGAAGAGCCTTTAGATCAAGGTGGTTCGGTCTTGGACCTGAATCTTTATTGAGAACTGGAAATAACTCTTGTCGCAGCCCCTGGGTGTTCTAACATGCCCTTCTTAGCCTTGTCACCCACCATGATCCCCGGAGGGGTTTACTCTGATGGGTCAAACTGCTTCCGGCAGCTTTGCAAAGTCCTTTATAGATTAATTATTCAAAGTTCTGCTAGAGGACTGAGATCGTCTCCATCTTGGAGAACGGTGGTCACCGACACTGGCCAGTTGACCGTACTATCTTTAATAGTCCTCCCTCTTCTCCCTTCTTCACATTCCTGGTTTAGATGGAAGATCTCCCTTTCACCTCACCAAGCACTCTAGCTGTGTAGGATGTGGAGTTGCTCCTACAAAGCATGGAACTTCAATGGAATACATGGTGTCAAGTGATGCTAATGCACGAGGTTGCGTACGTACACAGTCGGGGGACAGGGAGGTTTTCCACCCTTCTTGTGACAGTCCCAAATGCTTCTATGTCCATGACTCGTGATGGTCAGAGACTACTCAAGTCACTAGACACAAAGAATTTGGGACTGACGGTCCATATCATCCACCATCTCTCTGTCGGCAGATTGTTTTTTGTATTTGGTCACCACCACTCGAGTGGAACTCGGTGAATTTCCTGGTTCAATCATCACAATGTCCATGTTCGCTCCATTTTAATTCCAACCTGTGTGTCATGCGTTACGCACTTGCCACGACTCAGATTCACCTGTGCAATTGCGCATAACCATCTCTTGTTGTTGACGGCTTCACTTACTACATCTGGGCGCATGACACCTATGTGCATTGTCGTACACAATACATCCCTCTTTTTTTGGTGATATTGTCTCATGGAAAAGCTGAAAGTGGGACTGTGTTTCTGGCAGTTTGAGTGAGGCAGAGTATGTTATGCTCAACGTAGGTACGTGTGAGGCCATCTGGCTTCATTGTCTGATGCACTAGCTTCGTGTTTCTTGTAAAGCCCTTATAATATGCTTTGACAGCCACAGTGCAAAATATATATCTGAACACAATGGAATGCGCCATCCCACACAAAATAAATCACATAAACATGTGTGAGCATATCATTGTGTGTTATATCCATGTTATTTGGGTTGATACGCGACAATAAGGAGTTAATTTCTTAGCAGAGGCGCTCAACAATGGCAAGTTCAAGGCTGGTGTGAATTTCATTGGTATCTTGCATGTTCGAAATGCTCTTAATGTTGTTAGCCTGCTCCTAAATACTTTGTACCCATTCTTTGTTTTCTGATGTAAGTGCCTAGATGTATTTTATGGATCATAGAGGAGTGTTTGTGTCATGTCGTAAGTCGTCGACAAATGTGATGTCTAGACTAGCTATGCTAACATGTAAGAGATTGATGCTCGCCTTGGTGAGATGCCCGAGAAGCAATTCGGCGTGGGGGAAAAAGTGAGACGAAGCAACAACAGGTTTCTATGTGGAGTGACATGTTCATCCCGGCTTGATGCCCTTTACATCTCATGTCGCTCTCTTTCCATACTCCCATTAGCCAGCACAACGTACCTCTACATCCTCGCTCTGTTCATCTTTGCATCTTGCTAATTTTGGGTGTGCTCAGATGGACATGATGAAATTGCGTGAGTAAAAGTTAACAAGGTAGTCCTTGTGTAGGAATTGCTACCAGATTTTCTCGAGATAACATGTCTTACTGCTTGGCTGCAATTAGTAGGCTAGGATTTATTATCCATTCCACTTTGGAATAAGATCCCATATCCTCGTTATTGGAAACTCTTGATGGCTGAGACTAGCATGTATCTTATCAAACAAGAACCGTACCTCGTGAGGGTGGTTATGAAGGCTTTCGAGGAGTTCAACGGGTACGGTAAAAAAAATTGGTTCAACATCCCCTAGAAGCATAGACAATTCACTCATTAAGTTGTTATACCTTCCACGAATGATCTCAGACACATACTATGAGAGGAGTACCATGACACCGGTCCAGGTGGATACTTTGGAGAGGATGCAAATCTTAAAAACTCATAAAGTACTACTAGTGTGATAAGATGCAAACATACAATGCAAACTACTAGAAGACCTCTAACATGCGTGAACGCCATAAGTCAAAACAAACCAAATCCTTGGGTTTGCTTCAACTACTGCTTGTACTCAAAAAGCCATGTTCAGATATCTCCATAGACTTTGTGACGGGTTTGCCTCTCACATAGGAGGGGTTTGATGTAATACTCATGGTGTTTGAACAATTTGTGAAGACGTCACCTCTATTCCGACGACAACCACGGTCACTATCGAGGGAAGAATGCGGTTGTTTCTCAACCACATTATCCTACTACATGGTGTCCCCTCCTCCATCACCGATGATATGGATGGGTAGTTCACAAGCACAGTTTGGCAGGAGCAAATGACTCGTGACGGCAGTTGGATCCAGCTATCTAAGGCCTTTCATCCCTAAAGTTATAGTCAGATTGAGCACACCAATGAAATGCTCAAACAACGGGTCTAAACCTTGTGCGAGCCGCATGGCACTGTCTGAGTGGTCAAGCTACTGATCGTTGAGCTTTCTTACAAGTTCGCAACATGGGTCGCAACTGGTAAGATTCCTTTGAAGGTGATTTATGGAAAATTTTCCTAAACTCTTGTTGGAAAAAGATTTTGAGCAACATATCAGACATTGACCTCCAACGACAAGAATTCTCAAGCATCTAGGATGAGACTCACAAAATACTCATGAAGACACATGCAGCTATGAAGCAATCATCTCGTAAGAATCAAATATAAATCGATTTTCATGTGGGTGATCACGTTCTACTCAGCACTACAATATCTCTTTACGAGGGCTAGACTGCACCAAACTGCAACGTAAGTGGTTAAGGTTGTTTTCCTTTGAGGATTGCAAAAATATGTCATACTTCTCAAAATATGACAACATGGCTTTCCACCTTATCTTCCATACCTGTAACCAGAATATATTCCCAAGGGAGCACTTCCCCAACAGGGACGTGCCACTGCCACCTCTTATTGTAATGGATGAGGACACTGAGTTTACCGTCGATCATGTTTGGGCCATCGCCACCTTGGAAAAGTGAAAGAGTATCTAATCAAAAGGGAAGGCTATGACACCACACGACAACATTAGGATTTGATGCTGATCGGTTGAGGAAATTTTGGCCACCTATACCAATGTATAGTGTTCTATTCCAAAATGTCTTGACAAGTCCGACAATTTTTTTGAAGGGTTGACGGAACAATTGCGAAAAATATTGACGTTTCATACTTTTCATGCATCTTCTCGACATTGGTAGACATTTCTACAAACACACCTTTATTTTCTCAAGTCCTCCTGCCTTCTTAATGGAGTCCATCAAAACTTCCTTTCAGGCTATAGCATCGCACACATTGCTTGTATTGAGCTTCCACAATCCCGAAAATTCCTCAATCTTATTTATACAATTATATATATGCGCTCCATGTTTAGGACACTTGTCATCGAATTACACTTACTACTACGACAAGTTATCTAGTTAACCTAAGGTTTAAAATTTTGATACCCTCCTGTCTTGTCAGCCATGACCCTCATTCCCCTTGCTTGGAAAGAATAATCCATCCGTCCCTGCCTCGAAACAATAAGCCTAATTCATTCCTGTGTGCAAACATTAATCCCCATTTGCCCACCTGTTTTTGCATGCTTAAGCAACGACACATGTTTTTGATTGAGTATGGAGAAAACATGCATGTAGGTGGTAGATCACAGCCCCCACCATGGAGGAATGTGATTGCGAGAGGTGGGGTGGGTTGGGGCGGGGGGGAGGGGGGGTGGAGGTGGGGATCACAAAGTCGACGACAAAAGTGCTGGCCGACATCCGTTGGTCAGCACTTTCACCCCCTCGCTTCTCCCCCGCCAATCCCACTTACAATCAAGGTCCTTGCGGTGAGGGCCGTGATCGTACGGGTGGAATTGGGTGTCCAGTGGGGTGGTTGGGAGGAGGACGGAGGAATGATGTGATGTTGACGCAACGGTGATTCCGACCAACAGATCGGCCAAATTCTCCGTCAACACAACCCACTAAGAACAGGGATTCGAAAACTTACCATTCACTTTAGCGATATTCTTAACATTGAACTCTGGTTTGACATATAAACCAACCCCTTGATTACACCCGGGGTTTTATGGTTTTTTTTGTGGACACCTGTTAGGCCCCACGGTTGTGGGGCCCAGCAGGTTCCCTTTCAATGCATGGGGAGTCTCGGACCCCCATTCAAACACCCTGCAAATCCCCCTCCCCCCAGAATAAGAAATCCCTCTATATAGTGGTTTTAGATTGTTTGGCCAAAATAGTGATGTCAGCATGTTGACGCTGCATGCAATGCGGCATCAACATGTTGCTTTTTGAGAAACCAGAGGGATACATATCTTTTTTCCAAACCTTAAACTCGTGTCTGTGCTCGAGGGGCAGATGGGGATTTTTTCTTTCAATGCATGGGCAAATTGGTTTTTCTTAAATCATAGTACAATTGCCTTCATTACATGTTGCGAGGGGTATGTAGTACAATTGCCTTGTCCTACTCTGCACGTCATCCGGGTGAACCATCCAGGTTCTGCTTGGTATAGACAATGTTTTCTGAAAATGCATGGAAACTAGATTGGAAACATCTTTTACTTTGTTGAACAAAAAGAGAGGTCAAATATTGCATTATATGATCAGTTAGGGAAGTGTGATTCCTTACATTGTGCAGGTGTTTGGTCAATTGCATCCTTCGAGGTTCAGCGTTTATATTTCTTTGGCAATATTTTTCAAAAACTTTCAAGAATTGGTCACGATTCTGAATTGTCATCCATATTGGCCATTAACTGTCACCCTCTTCTCAATTTGGGTAAGAATATACACGGTTTGTTGCTTGCCGTACAATAGAAGCCATAGTCAAGGGCGTAGTGGAGGCCATCTTCCAATTCTGGCCATGACCATGGCTGACGGGAGAAGGACAAAGAGGACGCACAATTTTATGAAGGGCGGAAGTTGCATGTACCAAGTTTTCAAACAAGATAACTCCCCCTCGTCGTCGAGTGAGAAATAACCTAGCTACCATCAGACGTCACGACCGCTAGGCCAATAATAAGGAAAAAGGAAAAAAGGCTATGTCAAGGCACCATGTCATGCATCGTCAACGCATGACATGGACCTCATTTTCCATTATCACAAACTGGTGTTTTGTGGATTTTGGCGAGGTTTTTGTAATGTTTGTGTGGAGTCGAGACTCCCCATGCGCTGAAAGGGAACCTGCCGGGCCGCGCGGTAGCGGGGCCCGACAAGTTATGGGTATCCGAGGTATTTTGACCTGTTTTTTTTAAAACGTATCGCACAAAACACTTAGCAATCTCATGAAGGGATCCCTACTTTGCAGATGTCATCAGAAGTACAGGAGGATGCGAAAATATGTTATAGGATGCAAGTCACATTACTCAATTTTTGGAAGTATGTAGCTCAACCATCAAATTTGCATTCAAAATTATGTAGGTTAATGGACTATGATAAATGACTTCAATATTGTCACACTGTGAAAAAGCAACGAGCCCCTCACACGGAAAACATATTACACATACTGAGAAGGGAGGTAAAGAAATGTCTATGTAGCCCAAGCACTATTCGATGACACTTGAATACGAACGGAGTCAAACCCACATCATGAACGTGCCACATATCACCTAACCAGCGGGAGAGGCTCAGATCCAGTACTTGCAACACAAAGGTTTTACACAAACCAGTCATTGTTGGACAAGGTTCGATGCCGATAATGTAAGTAACATTGTCCGTCTGAATGAATGGGAGGTGGGCATCATTAAAAATGACACGTGTTATTGGATTTCTTTCAAACCAATGGGTATGCGCCGTCAGTGTCACCTGTGAAGAGAAGAATCTGCCGTCTTACAACCGATACTTCTCCGACATGTTTGATTGATTGTACTTTACTTTGTCGAACGGGAATGAGGCCAAACCTGATGGCCTGTTTCAAGCGCAATCGCTGTATGAACAACAATTGAAAAGGGAAGTCCACGGAAGTTTTGACTTCTCCACTTTCCACTTCTTCTTCCACAAGAGTACGGAAAAATCATCCATAACCATGCGTGGCTGGATAGCGTATGAGATTCTTCCATTCGACTTCATATTGATTCAAGTAGTAGATCCTTCATATTCCTTTTGAGTTTGGAGATCCTCTATGGTCAATTTGCGACTTATAATTCGTGTGTTCTCTGTCGGCATGGCTCGTGGTTCGTCAAATATGAGTTCTTCCGATTAACAAGTATTTAATGCACTAAGCATTCCCATGGATAGTCTTTATGATTGGAAATACCTTATCCGCCACTATTTTCTTTACTTCTAGTCAAAAAAGTTTATCGCTTGGACAGGTTCCCTCCACCATCCGCATGAACAGTTCGTCAATAGGCATCAAAGAATAGTGCTTTGCAAATCGGGGTTTTTTCTTTACGAGGAAATGCCACATCATTGGGGATAAATAAAAATAGGTGGGCGCTACTCCACGTCAAGAATTGGGCTGAAACAAGCACTTCAGATAGTTCTATATTTTTAATTGATATCCCATGGCGTCTTCGAATGTCGCTCTTATGAAAAGGTTATAGTCAGACCTCATCATTTATGGCCACATGTGAAAGAGGGTGACGGTTTTTTGCTTATTAGAATGACAATGCCGAACCAAGACCAGTTTTTGACGGAGCGTTGAGAGCATTGCCAACCGAATAAGGGCCTTGATGTTTGCCCTTCAAATAAAAACGAACCATCGCCTCCATCGCGATTGACGGTGGATCTGCTACCGCCGATTCACCGCTGATCGCATTGCGATCCGGATGACACCATCAAAACGGTGTGTGATCCTACATGGAATGAACACGACTGACAATGAAGTCGAATTGCGGTCGAATCTCCAGCGCAACAAGCCGCACACATGGGGTGAGGCTGGTTGCGTGGTGCGGTTGAACAATTTCAACTCGCGCCTGGTTAGTTGGTTTGGATGGTTGGAACATCGATTTTCAAACGTGCTGAGGACTTTTCCCCGTTTTTAACCTCGAAGTCTGTAAAATTTCAGACTTTCATGCATGTGTTTGAGACATCACCATGACGCATGCTTAAGCATTCGTATTAAAGTGGCCAGTACACATCCTCTTTGTCGTCGGATCAGCTCCATCGCGACGAGAAAGAAGGCAATTTCATGCCCATGTGATTTACACCGTGGAGGGCATGGCAGCAGAGCGGCCATGCTCTGCATTTGTCGCTCAGCCAACTTCTCCAACCACGTTCAACCATCGCCGCCTCCCGGTCCAACCATCGTTGGACCGAGAGCCGATGGTTGGATGAGGAATAGCTCTCACTCCTAGGAAAAGGGCCTGTTTGGCCTTGACCGTATTGCTGCTGGCTGAGTCCTGTCGCATTAGCCGTCGCTTAAGAGGCTTATGACTTGGTTCGAGTCAGGACGTCCGGATGGAGAGTGACGCTGTCTAGGTAGGAGAAAGTCAGATCCAGCGGACTAAACAGAACCTAATGATAGGCAGACCAACATCTTTCTTCACCGTCGCTTGCCCGAAAAGCAAACGTGCAGTCTGACAAAAACGAAAGACACGTCGAACCTCGCCTGGTACCTCTACTAAAAGTAAAAACATTTCGACAATCGCGAGTATAAGCTGCGCAGTCGCTGCACTCAACCAACAGGTTGAGGGAAGTTACGTGGCAACGTCGAGTTTGGTTGGAATCGATGGTTGAATGCGTTCAACCATCGATTTCAACTGCAACCAGCCTCACCCATGGTTATAAGATGAATCTGTCCAAACGACATGGGGTGCGCCTGGGAGTCGTTGGATGTTTTGTTGGTTGGATTGCGCCTGGATAGTTGAGGTTGTGCAGAGGGTCGGCGAAATTCACACGTGTATGCACTCATTTTTCAGTCTTCGGCATCCTTTTCTGTCAGTTTATTTCTATTTTATCGCTGCAAGTGCAACGATTGTTGGGACATCGATGGCATGCTCAAAGTGCGGCATGGTAGGCATACTTCCAAACTGCAATCCACTCAATTGTCATAACCACTTTCATTGGATCGGGAGCAGATATGTCGTTGCGGATCGGTATGTGGCATGTCCATACCCATCGTAAACATCCGACTGTTCGTAAACTCTCGATGAACGCCCAACAAAACCCTATCGATTGCGCAACCATCGATCCGCGAGTGTTGGGCGTTTGTTGGCGATTGTCGGGTTGTCCTCGCAGTCCGATTTTGCTCTCGACCAACGCCCTCGCTCACAAGCGACGTTCGCACACGAACCTCAACTTGTCACCGACGGAGAGCATAGAGGATGCCGACGTCTCCAAACCTTGCATTCGGCGTCCGCTAATCTATTCCAACCGCGCATGCATGCGCGCTTTTTCAAAACGGGACTTAAATTTGAGCAATTCAAAGAAACAACAGACACGAGTCAACAAACAAGGGTCGGAAGGTGTGGAGCACCTTCTGATTTTGTTGGAATGCGTCGTTGACGACGCATTCCAATGACTCCCAGGCGCACCCATGGTTAGCCGGCCACCGGACAAGTGGAACTCCACAAGCAAACAAATTGTCCACCCCAGTGCAGTACGTAAGACGAGAAGTGGTAAGAAATATATCTCTCGCCACGTGTTCCGAATCGGGTATCCAAGAAGAAGCACGTGGCTGGAAAGATCATTTTATTCGTTTTATTCGTTTTGGGACATCCATCAACAACTGCCCGCGGCTTTGCGTTGTGAACTCATTGGGCCATTACCTTTCACCCTCTTCTCGATTTGGCCATTTGACGATGCCGTTTGTTGCTAGCTTACGGTTGTAGCCATAACCAATCGTACGGTGGGGCCCTTTGTCAAATATGGCCACGACGGCAGCTGACGGGAGTAGAATGACAAACCTACGCAATGTTGAAGAAGGCACGCCTCTAAGGACGTTCACGAAAGGGTCTCCACTGTGGAAATACTATAGGAAATATGGAAAGGTGAGAAGATAGATATTACAACAATAATTACTACATGGGAAGATTTCATTGGCTAATATACAACAAATTCAACATAATCAGGCCTTTTGAATAAAAAACCTTTAGTAAACTATAAGTTTAGCCATTAGTTTAAGTTCATGAACGTAAACTCCAATAAATATTTCATAGTAAAATATAAAAATAGAAATATCAGAGATTTTAAATAAAAATATAATTTGTTTACATAAATGAATAAAGTATCTAGCCTTAGATTAATTCATAAATGAGTTATAGGGTATTTTCCATGGTAGTTAAGCTTACCCATGAACATAGATATGATGAGTTACAAAATCATTTTCATGATTGTTATTAATATATGTTAAATCAGGTCAAAAATTCATGAGGGTGCCTGCATAAGGAAAAATTATGTAAAAAACTATTTTGAACGTACTTTTATTTCCATTTCTATGTATATACTATAATATTTATTTATATATTTATTTATACTCGAACCTATATTTAAAACAACTATATATAAGTTAATTTGCATATTTTATTTGTTTTTATAGCTTATATACGACATAATCTATATGTACATAAGTCATACTTTATCTATTTAGGTTTTTTGTCCTTGTTTTTTAATTTAAATTTTTATGTCTTGATATGTATGTATACCTATTTTTTACATGAATATTAGTAAGTATATGTATTCATATTAATTTATTTCCATGCTAACATCCACATTTATGCCTATTTCTACGTTGATATAAATGGCAAAATGGCTGATATATCCGCGCAAGCATCAACATAAGCCTGAAAAATCCGTGACTTAAATATTAACAATGCCATATCCTAAATGTTAAAAACCATTGCCATATCCTTTTTTATGGCCATGCCTGATCGGCGACAAAAGTCACCGATCAAGCAAAGCGAGGGGGGTGATGTGTCACCCCCCTCGCTTTGCTCCCTCCCCCTCCCCACCCCCACCCCCCCTTCCCCCATCCCCCTCACCTCATGAGAATCTCAATTGCGTGAAAACGCCTTTTCCAAAATATGTTTTCTGGAGATGGAACGCCATTTATATCCATGCAAACCACTCGCAAACCCTACCCCAAATTACACTCGGGGTTTTAGGGTTTTATTTTTGCACAAGCTCCTGCTGGGCCCTGTGGTAGCGGGGCCCAGCAGGTTTTCTTTCAACGCATGGGGTGTTTGGATCCCCCCCACTGAAAACTGTCGTAAACCTTTGTGAGAACAGTCACAAACCCCTCCATAGAGGGGTTTGTGATTTTTCTCTCATGTCTGACGACGTCAGCATCTTATCACTCGATGGCATGTGGCGTCGACATAGCGTGTACATTTGGATATAGCTTTTTTTTGTATGCTTGCTGGATATAGCGGTAATAAAGAAACGAAAACTTCCTAAAATGGATATGGCATGGTTAATGTGCAAAACATGGAGATGAAAATAGATATCAAGAATTCTTTAGATATGATGTCACTCCTCCGTAATATGAATTTAGTTTATATATATATGTACATAAATCTTCTAAAAATTCATTTTGTTAACAGTTCATATCTAGAAGTATATGAAAACGTTGTTCTGATGTTTATGTGTATTTTTATCCTTATTAAGTCCGAACGTCATGATACACCATGTAGATGTATGTAGAAAACTTTATAAAGTATTCATTCTTTTACGATTCTCATCTTTATCTAGCAATTTACCTTTCTACCTTATCATATCCATCATACTATGTCTTTTACCTCGGCCTGTTTTGTGAAAAGTTTGAAATGATAATCCCATATGTTAAAAGAGAGAAGGATTCCCATATCTTTCACTCATCGCCTTTGTAGTATGCATGTTGGGTGCACATTACATACAAAATTTGGTAGGACAAAGAGAAAGGGTTGCAAAATCAAAGAGAGTGTTCAACTTGATATTCATACAGGTCATGTAAGAAGTCGGCCAGGATTGTACTTGCGTAATTTTTGATGAAATCAGCATAAATTTTAGTAGGGAGTGAAAACCTCCAAATATGCACTATTTTACACGAATGTAGGCAGACCCTCCTCATCAGAGAGGTCGGCCTAAACGTTTCTATACTCGAAGATGCAGTCGAAGCTGAAAACTGGGAAGTGAAGTTGTGCATGCGGGGCACCTTCACTTTATTGTCCCACTTGTTTGTGTTGATATCCGCTTATCTTCCGCAAGTGGATTCCGTGCTCCGGTTTTGGTACACCGAAAGAATCAAGTTCGCCGCACGTGATACTATCCGTTGCCATCCTGGCCTTCTTGCTTGTAAAGAAGAGCAACGGTAAAACCACGGAGACCACCACCGCCAGGCAAACTCGGATCGCCAGGGCGGCAAAGGCGCTGCTTCACGGGCACGTCTTGGAACGCCCCAATAAGGGTAAGTTTGGATTACTCAGCATTTGGGTTGATAGACGCGATTCCATGAGATTCAACGGTAAACGTTAGAATGTCGGTAGAAACCGACAAAACAACGCGACCGTGTTGGCCAAGTCCTTGACCGTGGTGACTGGACCTTGATGCGACCGTTGGGCGTGCACAGACGGAGACTGCGATTTCATGGATTTCGCACCCAGACTGCCCGAATGACATGTGACGCGAACAAGAAGGTTGTTGTCATTGGTGGCAATTCCTTGCGGCTGGGAGGAGTATCCAAGGCTGACATGACAAGATATTGTTGCACGATGTCCTGCGGACAATGGACAACAACAATGCCGTTTTTGTCCATTTGCCATTGCAGGTGATAACAGCAAACCTGCGAGCAAACTCATCTGAGTTCGCGAGACATGGGAAACAAGATCCAATCCTCCGGAATTCTCACGGAAACAGACTCCTATCGGATCCAATGGTTCCAATGGCACGATGCCCCCGTGCAAGCGGAACAATTTTTTTTCCGAATATTCGAAGAGAAGGAGAGTGCACTAACGAGGGTTCCTCGCCCTCCTCTCGACAACCAGTGCATTCATTTGCAAAGCGGCTTTCCTTGCGTTCCGAAGCAGCGTTCTCCCCCTTTACAGCGTACAAGGCAAACAACGTCGACCATGGACAGTGCACAGCTTTCTCGCCGCCAGCGTTTTGCTCTGTGGTGGACAAAAATGCTGCAATACATGTTCCCCGTCCTGGCACTATAATTCCAGAAGCGCATCGTGCGTTGCCAACGAGATAGGGGACGTGAGTGGACCCACATTATGTTGACAGGAAGTGAGACACAATTCAGAGAGGTTGCGCGGATGGGGCGTACTTGCTTCAACGACCTGTCCAACGTCCTACAAGCAAGGAGGCTTCTTTCCAACACAAAAAAGGCCTCGGTGTACCAGAACAACTCCTCATTTTCCTCTCTGTTGTCGCCCATGCCAACACAAACAGGGCAATGAAGCGCACTTTCCAGCACAGCGGCGAGACTATTCACCGAATTTTTTTCAGCGTCCTCAAGGCCATCATGGGTATCCAGAAGACCTACATTCGTCTACCCTCTGTCAGTGAGAGTGCGGTGTGGGCTAGGAGGGACACACACAACGCCGGGGCATTCAAGGGCTGCCTTGGGGCTATTGACGGTACCCACATTGGTGCAGTTGTGCCAGAAGGAGAACAAGGCAGATTCATAGATGAGAAGACAGTTATCTCGCAAAATGTCATGGCTGCGGCCGTCCCCAATGGAAGTTTCGTATACATCCTTGCCGGTTGGGAAGGATCCGTACATGATGCCAGAATTTTCTGGCATTCACTTTCAAATGGGTTGAAGATCCCAAAAGGACACTACTTTCTGGTGGACTCGGGGTATCCATTGACCTTTGGAGTTCTCCCACCCTATCGCAGTACACGGTACCACCTGAAGGAGTGGCGAATGGGTCTACGACGCCCTCAAAATCCCCAAGAATTGTTCAATTGGAGACACTCCGGGAAGAGGAGCATCGTGGAGCGAGCTTTTGGGTGTTTGAAAGGGAAGTTCCGCATCTTGAAGAAGATGGAGCGTTTTCCCTTCACTGCACAACGTGACATCGTATTCGCTTGTGCAACCTTGTACAACTTTATGGTGGAGCACGATGGCTTGTACCTCGGGCCTGAAAGTTGCATGGACGTCATGGATGTCGTGCGTACCATGTCGCCAAAGGTGCCACAGACTCCAATGTACAACCCTGCAATGTATAGTCCCATATTATCAGCCCGACATCGTAGACAGCTATAGGATCAGCTAGATTGCACAGACATTGTTCAATTCCTGGCCAAACAGGCCATACGAAGCGAGTGCGGAGTACACTCCTCAGTGATTGTACCATGCATTATTGCAGTGTCATTAGTGGTATGAATTGGAAGACACCTTTCTCTTTCTTCCAACTAAGCAGTGTGCACTACTTGGATATGTGTGATGCAAAGTACAATCATTGGAACTATACACATGATCCCAGTAACGTACAACACACAAATTTCTTCCCAATTTGACTCAAATTCATCCACTCAGAGAATTGCACAAACTTGTTGCTGTTGTGCAACTTTGATGTGGCAAATATGCACAACGTCATAACTTGAATAATACTCAAGTTTGACATGAAAGTGAAATTACAAAGGTCTACAGACACTGATCAATGAACCCTTCCTACATTAAAAATCAAAGGTGGTGGGCCCTAAACCAGCCCCATCCAAATTCATCATGAACATCATACTGAGTGGAACGCATAAGCCACATATTTCTTCCCAGGTTGCATCGATTACATTGATTGTTAACATTGCACGAAATGCTATGGAAAACTTGCAAATCGGCATAAATACCATAGTAACCATCGCCAACATGAGAGGGAGATGACATGTGGCGTAAACCAGTCAGCAAAGATCCGCAGAGCGTGTTCTATGAACACTTCCTATACTAGAAACCTTAGGTACTGGGGCCCAAACCAGCCCCAACCGCATCCACAAATTCATCAGCATCATACTCAGTGGAACTCTTGGCTCCATCATATCCTAGCCAGTTGGCTGCAAGGCTAGGACGCATATGGAGGTATACAAGAGCTTGGCGCGGCTCTTTGGTAAACATCGCCACTACACGCAAAGCAATGTCGTCATCAGTAACCTGTTCCTGTAGCTTTGAAAGCGCCTTCGTCAGAATGGTATTGTCGTTCTCTTCCTCCTTGGCAGCTTCTGCCAAGAGGATACCCGAATGGGTAAGCTTGGACAAGCCATCTGCGATGCTTGATGCCCCGGAGAAGCGACGGCGGGTGCGAGGCCGCTCCTTAGGGGACAAGGCAAACCTTTTCTTTGCACTTGATGTCGTTGCTTAGTGACAAAAAAGAAGGAGGGGAGGGAAACCAGATTTCAGATTTCATGGAAGTAGTGATATTTTTCTTCCCTACATGGGTAAGTTAGCAAGACTGACAAGCACACAAGGTTGCATGACAACGTAGGAAAGGAGAAAGAGTGAATGGATACATTGGTACAAGGGAGAGGGTTGTAGTGTGTCAATACTCACCTGTGTAAGCGCATCCAGAAATGTTGCCGACTTTTGGGCCGGCTGCGGTGACATAGGCGTCTCTTCCTCGAGTGGCTGACTTGTCGCCACATCTTCATCCTCCTCTCCATCCAACGCGACCCTTGTTCCGGCCTGGGTAGTTCCATCACCGTCCTCATCACCGCCATCATCCCCATTGCCATCTCCATCCTCGTCGCCTTCTGTTGCCCTTGCTTGTTCACCGGTTGCAACAGCCTTCGCAAAAAAAATGTCACAAAGTGGGAGTAAATCCCACCCAGTGGCGAAGTCCATGTCGCCAGGCCACCTCTTCAGGTGGGTGATCCACACGTTGGACTGAAGGCGTGGCGTGTCACTCACTTTGTCCCACCCGCCGCCGGTGGAGTCCCAAAGAGCCTTGTAACGGCACAACTTTTACTTTATCTTGTTGCGGCGGTCCTGCAATTGCTTCACGGTGGCCACCTTTCCAGACCTTGTTGTAAAACGCTTGTTGAACCCCTCAGTCACCGGCTTCCAAGCTGTGTTTCTCAGCTTGGAGTTATCAGCAAAGCAGTTGTGGTTGACGACCAAATCAGCGAGCTTCTCCATCAGGAACTTGTCCTGTTCCCTAGTGAGTATAGTAGCATTCACCTTGTCCAGTTTCGCCTTGGCCACAGTAGTTGTAGTGGTAATGGACCCTAAAACCAACGGGGAAGGGGTCGCCATAGCGGCTTCTCTCACTCGGACACCCGACGATGAGTGGGCAGTACGTTCAAAGGAAGAGTTGCGGAGGGGGTGTCGAACGGTGAACTGGAATCAATCGTCGGGTCGAATGACGGCAGTGGCGAGAGAGGTGAGGCTCGCTCAGCGAGCTGCGAGCTTGTCCTGTGTGTGCTCGGTACGATTTCAATGAAAATTGCAGCTGGTACGAATGTAACACATCCAGCGGCAGGTACCGTTTCTTGCAGAATAGAATACACGTCGTGCGTGAATGTAATTTTCATAAACGTTACTTAATTACAACATACAAGTTTGAAGATATGTTCCTCAGTTTGACGGCCGAAACAACAAAAACCTTTTGTACAACATGTCGAAAGTAGTAGGTACCTACGAGGGAGATTCTTTGGCGAAAGCGCGCGATGGGGTGTCAACGTGGACAACGGGCAAGCTCGATGATTTTTGGCAAACGCTGCTCGGAGTGACGTGGCCGTGCCACATGGACGCCGGGTCTTGTCTACTACGGGATCGCAGTGCAAACCAAACATGCAGTCCATCCGCCAGACACAGTCCGCCTATGCGTTTCGCAAGGAATCGCATCCATGAACCCAAATGATGAGTAACCCAAACTCACCCTAAGGAGACCAAGGGTCTGTTCTCTTAAAGTCATACGGGCACGCGATCGCAGGAATCTATGCGTTTGGACCGCATGTGGACACGTTTTGCCGCCCAGCCGGAAAGTCTACGTGATCGTGGACGACGACAGACGTGTCGAACTCCCTCCTGTTTGCCATCCGTCTGATTTGTCTAAAGCAAACCGGACGACTTGTCAGGCCATCGAATTGGGTGCGCGACCGTGACAATCCGTACGATACCAAGAGAACACACCCTGAATAAGGCCAAAAACAAAAAAATTGGATACTGTATCCATGTGGACTAGTAGAATGCTTGCAATCTCTTATGAGACCACAAGTATCCGGACGAATGGAGTTTTTGTGCATGGCGACGTACAGGTTTCAGCAGCACTATCTAGCATGACTGAATCAGACAACGGCTTGGATTGAGAGTTGTTTGTATATTTTGTTTAAGTTCTACATTTCAGCACCGAGCGAGTCGGACGTCGGCTTAGATTCTACGTAGGACATTGAAATTTCCTTGTTGAACATTTTGTTTGGGCCATTTTACGGATCTAGCCATGGTTTTAAATTCTCTTACTTGTGCGGCCGACCAGCCTAGACCCCTTACGTATTTGGTCTACTTTGGTGGTTGACTTACAGAGATGGCCAACTTTGTTGCTGTTCGAATCTACTGGAATGAAGTGACGATGGGGTCTTACGTATTTGGCCGACGTTTCGCTAAGGTGTTACAGATTCAGCCGTACATGGAAGTCGTGTCAGCATGCTCTGACATCCTCGAACGTCCCATCTGCGACGCCTGACGTATGAAACCAACACAACTAGCGTGTTCGGGGGGGGAGAAGATCAAACACTCGATATTGTTCAAAAGGGCGCGTTCAGATATCACAACACGGTCGGCATCACTCAGCTGTGTTGTTCATCGACGGCCTATGGCACTCTGGATCGAGAAAAGCGCTACGCCAACCCAGCCCTCCCGTCGATCCCTGCATTGACTACAAAAAATTTAGTGGTCAGCAACCGACGTGGTTAGAATCAAACAAGACCACATATTGATCCAATCGCGACGGCCTGCTTTTCCGTGGAAACGTTCAACTATCCCGTTCGTTGCGATGACTTACACTAGATGAATTGCCACTAATGTTCAACTTATTATGGACTCTAATGAACCTTCAAGTACAAAACAGTCCTCTAAACTGTAAAATACATCGTTCACTTCCTCTTTTCAGCCAAACATGAGGGAACACAAAACTAATGATGAAAATGTTACCTTATGAACATAAAATTAAATATTTATGTAAATATAAATGATAATATTTACTTCCATGTAATGATACATGTACATGTACATATACATATGCATTTACATGCACATACATCTACACATACATGTAAACATAAACATATACATTAATTATTACATATGCATATACATATGCATGTAAATTTCCAATTTTATATACGTATCCATATACATAAACATATACATATACATATACATATACACATACATATACATGTACATATACAAATACATATACATATACATATACATATACATATACGTGTACATATACATATACATATACATATACATATGCATATACATATACATATACATATACATATACATATACATATAAATATACATATACATATACATATACATATACATATACATATACATGTACATAAAAATATACATATACATATACATATACATAAAAAAACATATACATATACATATACATATACATATACATATACATATACATATACATATACATAAACATATACATATACATATACATATACATATACATATACATATACATTTACATTTACATATACATATACATATACATATACATATACATATACATATACATATACATATACATATTACATATGCATATACATATACATATACATATACATATACATATACATATGCATATGCATATGCATATGCATATACATATACATATACATATACATATAAATATAGATATAGATATAGATATAGATATACATATAAATATACATATACATATACATATACATATACATATACATATACATATACATATACATATACATATACATATACATATACATATACATATACA
>SZWC01019618.1:0-10084 GCA_023375785.1 Penium margaritaceum
CTTGTTCGTGATGCTCGTGCCTAAGGCTTGTGCTTTATTCTTGTGCCTGATGCGTGTGCCTGATGCTTGTACCTGATTCTTGTGCCTGATGCTTGTGCCTGATGCTTGTTCCTGATGCTTGTGCCTGTTGCTTGTGCTTGATGCTTGTGCCTGATGCTTGTGCCTGATGCGTGTGCCTGATTCTTGTGCCTGATGCTTGTGCTTCATTCTTGCGCCTGATGCTTGTGCCTGATGCTTGTGATTGATGTATGTGCCTGGTTCTTTTGCCTGATGGTTGTGCCTGATGCTTGTGCCTGATGCTTGTGCCTGATGCTTGTGCCTGATGCATTTGCCTTATGCTTGTGCCTGATGCTTGTGCTGATAACCCTGTGTATATTTGTTTTTTCCGTGCCCTGTGTGTGGCCGTGGGTGTGCAGTGCATGCGGATCCGACGGTCGGTGGTGATCCACGCTAGGCGCCGAGACATTCTCCGACGCACGGCCTCCCTCTCCTTGGCCGCACCGTCATTTGCCTCCCGCCGGCCGTCGGCCCATGCCTGCTCCAAGACCTACTTTGGTCCTTGCATCTGTAGTAGATCATAGTTTGACTTTGCTTACCAGACCTAGTTGAGACCGTTATGTTGTTGCTTTCTAGGACTAGACTAGGCTTGTGTGTTTCTGGCTTAGTTTGGCCACTCGAGGGTAGGCGCGGCTGGTGCCGCGCCTTTTCCGGGTCGAGGGGCAAGTTCGCCCTCGACCTCGCAGTTCGCCGGCGAGCTTCGCTCGCCGGCCGATGGGTGAGGCTCGAATAGCGAGCCCCACCCGTAAGAGTAGTGTGACTTGTTACCTAGACACTTGTGTTTCGTTTCCGGCCTGCGCAAACCTAGATCTAGAGATTTCATGGCCGTCTCACCACCATTCGACGTGCCGTTTGTTGCGTTGGAACCGTAGGACAATCCTCATGGTATCAGAGCCATGTCCAGGGCCTAAAGCGCAAGAGAGCTGACCGTAGGAGCCGAAAAGGGTGGCGGCCGCCATAGGCACGTGACTTCGGCGAGGGTCGGCGAGGCGTAGGAGAGCGCACAGGCCGCAAGAGAGCGTCGAGCGTGGCAAGGGACAGCGCGCGAGGCCAGGGAAGCCTTCTCTCACGTCGAGAAGGCTTGGGAGAGGGCGGGAGCGACGATTCCCGTGTCCACGCCCTCTTTTTGGTCGCTCCGGAGTGTCCACCCGCGATTTTTGGGTTGGGCAACGTGGCTGGGGTGGCTGGGGTGACTGTGCAGGGTCCAACGACTACCCCGGCGGTTTCCTATAGAGCTCTGGGCTCTCGGCAGAAATCTGGGCCCAAAGTGGGCCTGGCAAATTGCTGCCGAAATTTGGCCGGCCCCTTTTGTCCTCATCTGAAGGAGAAGGTGTGTGTTACCACCTTCCCTGAGGCTAGAGAAGCGCTAGGCATCAGTCCTTGGTCACCATGAGCGAAGTAGAGGGCGGCGGCAACGTCGACCCGGCGGCCGTGACCATTACCGCCGCCGCCATGGCGCAGCTAGGCCTCGGGCAGCGAGAACTCTCTCCCCCAACGCTGGGCAGCCGAGAGTTCCTGGCCTGGAAGGACCTATTCTTGTCTTGGGCAGCGGAGCATGGGTTGGAGGAGTATTACCTCAACCCTCCGCCGGACGCCACAAGTGATCTCGTTTTGCTCCGTGCCTTCAACGCATTACTCCGTGCTCTCCCTGATACTCAGCTGCATGCCTTGCGCCATTTCCGCTTCGGAGGGAAGGGTGAAGACCCATCCAACCCCCGCAGTGGCGCACCCCGACCACACGACGCTTGGAGGCACCTCTCCACCCGATATGAGGAGCAGGGCATGACCCTCGTGGTGACTCTGCGAGACCGCCTGCGCAACCTGTACCCTAAGCCTGGAGCGCCAATCGCTGAGTACTGGGACGACGCGATGGACATACGCCGACGCCTGCTCGGCCTTGGTGCTCCGTGCTCCATCCTAGAGTGGCTGGACGTAGTGCTGCTTCATCTCGGCGAACGGTACAAGGAGTTTCGGCGTGACATCTTTCGCAGTCATCCGGTGGCAGAGATCGAGAGCATCGACCTCTCGACCATCTTCGAAGAATTGCGGAACTACGAAGACATTCTGAAGGGTGAAGCGCGTGACATGTCGTCAACTGCACCGGCCGCATATTCGCACCAGAGCACCTCCGCAGCAGCTGCAGCTGCCGCCCATAACACCTATGCGCAGACTGGAGGTTATGGGGGTGGCGGTCAAGCTTCCCACAGCAGCGGAGGCCGGGGGGGCGGCCGCGGTGGCGGTCGTGGTGGCGGCCGAGGTGGTGGTCGTGAGACACAGCGGTGCAGCTACTGCAACCAGACGGGGCACTTCTGGCGGAGGTGCCCCACACTCCAACGTCAAATGATGGCGAGGCAGCAGACGCAGCAGCAGCAGTGGCAGCAGCAGCAGTGGCAGCAGCAGCCTCAGCAGCAACAGTTTTGTCCGGTGTACTTACCACCCAGTCATCCTGGAGGACCTAACATGCCCGGACAGAATGCGCTCCCGGCTATGGCAGCAGCCACCATGGGCTTTCCTCCTCAGCAGCAGTACGTGCAGCAGCAGCCGATCCCAGGGCCATTCGCGTACCCTGGGCCCTACTATGTCCCGCCATTTGCCGTGGCACCAGTCCAAGTGCCGGAGTGGGCACAGCGCGTGTACGACACGATGGAGGCCGCGACCGCTAATGACTCTCAGATCTGCACCCACCAGAGCCCTCAGCAACGACACAGCACCCAGATCCGCGTCTTGGGCACACACATGTGACCACATCGCACACACTACCCATGCACGAATGGTTGCTTGACACAGCATCCTCACATCACATGTCTCCGCATCGTCGCTTGTTCGCATCGTTGTATGCTACGCACGATGTGCATGGTGTTCGGACTGGGTCTGGGGAGGTGCTAAGGGTTGAGGGCATTGGGACGGTGGCGCTCCAAGCGCCTGGTGGGGTCATGTGGCTGACTGGTGTCTTGTACGTCCCTCGGCTTAAGGTGAACCTGCTGTCGGGGGGGCAATTAGACAGGCAAGCGGGCATGTCCACACTTACGCATGATCAGAAGTGCATGATCTATGGTGCAAATGGGGAACTGCTGGCTGACGGGTTACTGCATGATGATATGCTATACCGACTGACACTGTTTCCTGCCCTTCCATCAGACCGAGCACAGGCACATGTCATGACCAGTACGGACCTGCAGCACACTGATCTCTTGCACCGGCGACTAGCACATATCAATACTGAACTGATTACCGAACTGCAGAAACATCAACCTGCTCAAGGCCTGAGTCCCCAAGACTGTCCACACGGTTTGAAGGCAACGGCCTGTCTAGACTGTCAAGAAGGCAAAGCACACCGACAGAGCTTCCCAGTCTCACAACAAGCAAGCACGGAACCACTGGAACTCGTACATGCGGACCTCACAGGACCCATGCCAGTCCCCTCGGTGCAGTATGCGTCACAGTACCTACTGACACTGACAGACGACTACAGTCGTTTTCGTTGGGCCTTTTTGCTGAAAACCAAAGCAGACGCACAACGCGCAATTATGGAATGGATTCCCTTGGCTGAGAGGCAAACTGGTTGCTCTCTATGCATTTTGCGCACAGATCGGGGTGGAGAATTTCTCGGTCCTCTGGAAACTGAGCTAAAGTCCAAGGGGATTGTGCATCAAACCACAGCACCATACACTCCTCAACAAAACGGAGTGGCTGAAAGGTGGCATAGAACATTGGGGGACGCACTTCGCACTCTACTGGCTGAGTCGGGTTTGTCCTTTGGGTTCTGGGAAGAGGCTGTTAAGTACATCACCTGGGTCTGGAACCGGGTGCCCCAAGGACCCTTGCCAAAGTCAGTCACCCCATGGGAAAGGTGGTTCAANCAACGGGCAGATCTCCGTCCTGCCCGGGTGTGGGGCACGATGGCATGTGTGTGGTTCGCAGAACCACAACGGAGTCATAAATTGAGTCCACGCGGCCGATGGTGTGTCTTTGTTGGAGTCTCACATGCTTCAAAAGCATGGAGGTTTTGGGATCCCGTTCACCATTCATTTGTTGAGAGTCAGGATGCCTCATTCTTGGAGCACATGCCATACAGGGTCTTCAAGACTCTGAAGCAAGCACCAACACTCCCAATCCCTGACCGATATCCAGAGTATGTCAGTGTTCCAGTCTTTGTCCCTGTTGCCACAGTGCGGTCCAACCAACCGCAGTCCACAGAACTGCCGGGTGATGCTCATGAGGCGTCATCTAGCTCCACTGACACTCACACAACTCCAGATGCACCGGTGTCACACACTGTGCCAGACACAGATACTGCTTCACAGCCTGACCCAGTACGTCGATCGCAGCGTAATGTAGCAAGAGTCAACTACAGACAGTTCTATCACACCGTTGGTCCAACTAATCTTGACACTCCTCTCACAGAACCAGCTACGGTTGAAGAGGCAAGGAGCCGCCCTGACTCTATGGAGTGGGAGAAAGCTATGACGGACGAGTTAAACGCCCTGCTTGAGCATGGTGTTTACGAACTCGTCCCACTCCCACCTGGACGGAAGGCAATTGATTTGAAGTGGGTGTACAAGGTCAAGAAGAACCTGTATGGTCTTCTTGAGAAATATAAGGCACGCCTTGTGGCCAAGGGATTTCACCAAGTACCTGGTCAAGACTTTACAGACACGTATGCCCCAGTAGGCAAGTACACCTCGAGTCGTGTCCTGCTTGGGGTCGCCGCTCACAAGGACTGGGAGATTCATCAAATGGACATGAAAAATGCCTTTTTGAATGGCCCCTTGGAAGAGGAGTTGTATGTCAAACAACCACCGGGCTTCGATGATGGTACTGACCGGGTGTGGCTTCTGCTGAAAGCTCTGTATGGCTTGAAGCAAGCACCCCGATGCTGGAACAAGGAGATACGTCGCACATTAGAGAGCGGGGGCTTCATGCAAAGCATCTCAGATCCCTCCTTGTTCATTTGCTGGGTGAACAACGTCCCGGTAGCTCTCATCGTGTACGTTGACGACCTCCTGATCCTCTCGCCCTCTCTCTCTCTTGTTCAAAACACGAAGGCACTGCTCACTGCGCACTACCGCATGACAGACTTAGGAGAGGCACACAGCTTCTTGGGCATGACAATCACTCGTGACAGGACCGCACGCACACTCACACTCCATCAGGGTCGGTTCATTGCTCAACTGACTGCAAGATTTGGCGCCTTGGTCCATCACCTTCCTCGACAGCACTCTCCCATGAGCCCTGACGTCTATGCTCACCGCCTTGATGCACACACCACAGACTACGGCCCCGACACTGATCCTACACTGTACAGACAGATCATTGGCAGTCTAACCTACCTTTCCTCTACCACACGACCTGACATCTCCTGTGCAGTGAACACACTCGCCCAGTTCAGCCAGCAACCCCGCACAATGCATCACAAGGCATTGCTCAAGCTGTTGCGCTATGTGTTTGACACTGCGTCGCTGGGTCTCGTCTTCACCCCAGGCACGGGCGCCTTGCTTGATGGGTACTGTGACAGTGACTATGCACGAGACAGACATGCACGCAGTCGGGGTGGGTATGTGTTTCGCATCTGGGGCACAACCGTCTCTTGGCGCAGTGCCAAGCAGTCATGTGTTGCACGTAGTGTGGCTGAAGCCGAGTACATGGCATTGGGAGATGCAGCGTGTGAAGCCACATGGTTGCGCAGATTGTTAGGGGAACTAGGGTTGACTGTGGGACCTGTCCCAGTGCACAGTGACAACTCTGCTGCACGTCGCATCACAGCCAATGACGGTGTCTTGCATCCACGCACAAAGCACATAAGTGTCGAGCATCATTTCGTACGTGGAAGCCGGTGAGGTGCAAGTGTGTGGGGTGAGTGGAGATGAGCAACTCGCAGACTTCCTCACGAAAACCCTTCCCTCCTCAACCCTTCTTGTGCAACTCCATCAACTTGGCTGCATGCATGCAGCACCCTCGGCCAAGGGGGCGTGATAACCCTGTGTATATTTTTTTTTCCGTGCCCTGTGTGTGGCCGTGGGTGTGCAGTGCATGCGGATCCGACGGTCGGTGGTGATCCACGCTAGGCGCCGAGACATTCTCCGACGCACGGCCTCCCTCTCCTTGGCCGCACCGTCATTTGTCTCCCGCCGGCCGTCGGCCCATGCCTGCTCCAAGACCTACTTTGGTCCTTGCATCTGTAGTAGATCATAGTGTGACTTTGCTTACCAGACCTAGTTGAGACCGTTATGGTGTTGCTTTCTAGGACTAGACTAGGCTTGTGTGTTTCTGGCCTAGATTGGCCACTCGAGGGTAGGCGCGGCTGGTGCCGCGCCTTTTCCGGGTCGAGGGGCGAGTTCGCCCTCGACCTCGCAGTTCGCCGGCGAGCTTCGCTCGCCAGCATGGGTGAGGCTCGAATAGCCAGCCCCACCCGTAAGAGTAGTGTGACTTGTTACCTAGACACTTGTGTTTCGTTTCCGACCTGCGCAAACCTAGATCTAGAGATTTCATGGCCGTCTCACCACCATTCGACGTGCCGTTTGTTGCGTTGGAACCGTAGGACAATCCTCATGTGCCTGATGCTTTTTCCTGATGCTTGTGCCTGATTCTTGTGCCTGATGCTTGTGCCTGATGCTTGTGCCTTATGCTTGTCCCTGATGCTTGTGCCTGATGCTTGTACATGATGCTTGGGCCTGATGATTGTGTGTGATGCTTGTGCCTGATTCTTGTGCCTGATGCGTGTGCCTAATGCTTGCGCCTGATGCTTGTGCCTGAAGCTTGTGCCTGATGCGTGTGCCTAATGCTTGCGCCTGATGCTTGTGCCTGAAGCTTGTGCCTGATGCGTGTGCCTAATGCTTGCGCCTGATGCTTGTGCCTGAAGCTTGTGCCTGATGCGTGTGCCTAATGCTTGCGCCTGATGCTTGTGCCTGAAGCTTGTGCCTGATGCGTGTGCCTAATGCTTGCGCCTGATGCTTGTGCCTGAAGCTTGTGCCTGATGCGTGTGCCTAATGCTTGCGCCTGATGCTTGTGCCTGAAGCTTGTGCCTGATGCGTGTGCCTAATGCTTGCGCCTGATGCTTGTGCCTGAAGCTTGTGCCTGATGCGTGTGCCTAATGCTTGCGCCTGATGCTTGTGCCTGAAGCTTGTGCCTGATGCGTGTGCCTAATGCTTGCGCCTGATGCTTGTGCCTGAAGCTTGTGCCTGATGCGTGTGCCTAATGCTTGCGCCTGATGCTTGTGCCTGAAGCTTGTGCCTGATGCGTGTGCCTAATGCTTGCGCCTGATGCTTGTGCCTGAAGCTTGTGCCTGATGCGTGTGCCTAATGCTTGCGCCTGATGCTTGTGCCTGAAGCTTGTGCCTGATGCGTGTGCCTAATGCTTGCGCCTGATGCTTGTGCCTGAAGCTTGTGCCTGATGCGTGTGCCTAATGCTTGCGCCTGATGCTTGTGCCTGAAGCTTGTGCCTGATGCGTGTGCCTAATGCTTGCGCCTGATGCTTGTGCCTGAAGCTTGTGCCTGATGCGTGTGCCTAATGCTTGCGCCTGATGCTTGTGCCTGAAGCTTGTGCCTGATGCGTGTGCCTAATGCTTGCGCCTGATGCTTGTGCCTGAAGCTTGTGCCTGATGCGTGTGCCTAATGCTTGCGCCTGATGCTTGTGCCTGAAGCTTGTGCCTGATGCGTGTGCCTAATGCTTGCGCCTGATGCTTGTGCCTGAAGCTTGTGCCTGATGCGTGTGCCTAATGCTTGCGCCTGATGCTTGTGCCTGAAGCTTGTGCCTGATGCGTGTGCCTAATGCTTGCGCCTGATGCTTGTGCCTGAAGCTTGTGCCTGATGCGTGTGCCTAATGCTTGCGCCTGATGCTTGTGCCTGAAGCTTGTGCCTGATGCGTGTGCCTAATGCTTGCGCCTGATGCTTGTGCCTGAAGCTTGTGCCTGATGCGTGTGCCTAATGCTTGCGCCTGATGCTTGTGCCTGAAGCTTGTGCCTGATGCGTGTGCCTAATGCTTGCGCCTGATGCTTGTGCCTGAAGCTTGTGCCTGATGCGTGTGCCTAATGCTTGCGCCTGATGCTTGTGCCTGAAGCTTGTGCCTGATGCGTGTGCCTAATGCTTGCGCCTGATGCTTGTGCCTGAAGCTTGTGCCTGATGCGTGTGCCTAATGCTTGCGCCTGATGCTTGTGCCTGAAGCTTGTGCCTGATGCGTGTGCCTAATGCTTGCGCCTGATGCTTGTGCCTGAAGCTTGTGCCTGATGCGTGTGCCTAATGCTTGCGCCTGATGCTTGTGCCTGAAGCTTGTGCCTGATGCGTGTGCCTAATGCTTGCGCCTGATGCTTGTGCCTGAAGCTTGTGCCTGATGCGTGTGCCTAATGCTTGCGCCTGATGCTTGTGCCTGAAGCTTGTGCCTGATGCGTGTGCCTAATGCTTGCGCCTGATGCTTGTGCCTGAAGCTTGTGCCTGATGCGTGTGCCTAATGCTTGCGCCTGATGCTTGTGCCTGAAGCTTGTGCCTGATGCGTGTGCCTAATGCTTGCGCCTGATGCTTGTGCCTGAAGCTTGTGCCTGATGCGTGTGCCTAATGCTTGCGCCTGATGCTTGTGCCTGAAGCTTGTGCCTGATGCGTGTGCCTAATGCTTGCGCCTGATGCTTGTGCCTGAAGCTTGTGCCTGATGCGTGTGCCTAATGCTTGCGCCTGATGCTTGTGCCTGAAGCTTGTGCCTGATGCGTGTGCCTAATGCTTGCGCCTGATGCTTGTGCCTGAAGCTTGTGCCTGATGCGTGTGCCTAATGCTTGCGCCTGATGCTTGTGCCTGAAGCTTGTGCCTGATGCGTGTGCCTAATGCTTGCGCCTGATGCTTGTGCCTGAAGCTTGTGCCTGATGCGTGTGCCTAATGCTTGCGCCTGATGCTTGTGCCTGAAGCTTGTGCCTGATGCGTGTGCCTAATGCTTGCGCCTGATGCTTGTGCCTGAAGCTTGTGCCTGATGCGTGTGCCTAATGCTTGCGCCTGATGCTTGTGCCTGAAGCTTGTGCCTGATGCGTGTGCCTAATGCTTGCGCCTGATGCTTGTGCCTGAAGCTTGTGCCTGATGCGTGTGCCTAATGCTTGCGCCTGATGCTTGTGCCTGAAGCTTGTGCCTGATGCGTGTGCCTAATGCTTGCGCCTGATGCTTGTGCCTGAAGCTTGTGCCTGATGCGTGTGCCTAATGCTTGCGCCTGATGCTTGTGCCTGAAGCTTGTGCCTGATGCGTGTGCCTAATGCTTGCGCCTGATGCTTGTGCCTGAAGCTTGTGCCTGATGCGTGTGCCTAATGCTTGCGCCTGATGCTTGTGCCTGAAGCTTGTGCCTGATGCGTGTGCCTAATGCTTGCGCCTGATGCTTGTGCCTGAAGCTTGTGCCTGATGCGTGTGCCTGATGCTTGTGCCTGTTGCTTGCGCCTCATGCTTCTGCCCGATGCTTGTGCCTGATGCTTGTACGTTATGCTTGAACCTAATGGTTGTGCCTGATGCTTGTGCCTGATGCATGTGCCTAATCTTTGTGCCTGATTCTTGCGCCTGATGCTTGTTCCTCATGCTTGTGCCTGATGCTCGTGCCTGATTCTTGTTCCTGATGCTTGTTCCTGTTGTTTGTGCCTGATTCTTGTGCCGGATACTTCTTCCTGATGCTTGTGCCTGATGACTTTTCCTGATGCTTGTGCCTGATGCTTGTGCCCGATGCTTTGACCTGATGCTTGGGCCTGGTGCTTGTGCGTGATGCTTTTGCCTGATTCTTGTGCATGATGCTTGTGCCTGATGCTTGTGCCTGATACTTGTACCTGATGCTTGTGCCTGATGCTTCTACCTGATGCTTGTGCCTGATGCTTGTGGCTGATGCTTGTGCCTGATGGTTTTTCCTTATGCTTGTCCCTGATGCTTGTACCTGATGTTTGTACCTGATGCATGTGCCTGTTGTGTGTTCTTGATGATTGTGCCTGATGCTTGTGCCAGATGCTTGTGCCTGATTCTTTTTCCTGATGCTTGTGCCTGATGCTTGTGCCTGATGCTTGTGCCTGTTGCTTGTGCCT
>SZWC01019619.1:29687-44862 GCA_023375785.1 Penium margaritaceum
GGCACCCTGACTCGTGCGGGATATGTACAGAGCGAGGCAGATCCCTCTCTCTTCATCCGCCGGACGCCTGAGCGGTTCACCGCCATCCTGGTCTATGTCGACGACCTTCTGATCGCGTCTCCTTCACTGGAGGCCGTGAAGGAGGCCAAGGCCGTCCTCCAGACTGCCTACAGGATGAAGGACCTTGGTCCTGCAGCGGTGTTTCTCGGCATGGAGATCGTACGAGACCGCAGACGTCGTACTCTGCTACTGCACCAGGCCCGATACGCACGCGTTGTGGGGGAGCGCTTCAGCGATCTCCTCGGTGCAGTGCCCACGGCTTCCACACCCCTCACACCCGACGGGCATAATGCCCTCAAGGTGGATGATCCCACACAGTTGGGGGAGACAGTGGATGTGACCTTGTACCTCCGTCTCATCGGATCTCTGATGTACCTGGCCACTACCACACGTCCGGACATCGCATTCGCCGTCAACCTCCTTGCCCAGTTTTCGCAGGCTCCACGTGCTAGAGCCCTTCATGCGGCTGTGCGAGTGGTGCGGTACGTGGTCTCCACACCGTACCTCGGACTCTGCTTTCGCCGACAGTGTTTGGTTGTCCTTGATGGCTACACCGACAACGACTGGGCCTGGAGCCCAGACGGACGCAGTCGCACCGGTTACGTGTTCCTGCTTGGTGGTACCGCTGTGTCCTGGCGCAGCGGGAAGCAGGGCTGCATTGCACGTAGCTCATCNGGAGAACTCTGGTGTCTTCCATGCTCGCACGAAGCACATTGCAGTAGAGCATCACTTTGTGCGTGACTTGGTGGAGCGACACGTGATCTCCGTCATTTGGGTTGGCACTGACATGCAGCGTGCTGATTTCTTGACGAAGGCACTAGCACGCGGAAAGTTCCTGGTGGCCATTCGTTCTGTCGGGCTTCGCCCCTTGCCTGAGAGTGGTTGAGTGTGGGGTGTTGTGGTGACCATTCACTACGTCGTTGCACGCGGCGTTGTACTCGTTTCAGTGCTGCACGTGTATGGACATGCGTACTATCGGGTCATGGGGGAGTGTTGTGATTTGTGACATTCCTGTCGACCTGTACAGTTTACTGTGACCACTCGGCCGTGTCCATACTCGTGCAGATCCCTGATGCGGACCCAGGCGGTACCGGTGCGTCGTCCGGTGGCGGACTACTGGTTTGGAGCTGACTGACGGCCGTTCCAGAGCTCTGGACGCTACCCGAGACCTCCTGCAGTTTTTCTGCAGCACGCAGGACTTTATCGATGGACTGGCAGTGGGCCCGATTTGCATGTTTTTGCATTGTGTTTCCACCGTTCGATGCCGGATGCATGCATGTGACCAGTCGTAGCGTCCGGCTTGTGATTCTGCATGTCTAGGTTCAGACGGCGTAGCATTCTGATATGTGTGCGCAGAGTTACGGCCAAAACAATGGTTTTGGGCCAGTTTTAGGACAGATCTTGCACTGCCGCGTGCGACACCCGCCGTGCGCCGCGGCAGGTACTTATGCCATGGACCTGTCATTTGTCATTTCTCTCTGCAATTATATTCAGTTTGAGTTTCCTGACACTCTGTCCGTGTCCCAACCCAGACCCTTGCAGTTTTGTCTCAAACTTGTGACTGTTGTCACACGCTGACCTGGCGCTGACGCCTAGTGTCACGGCAAGTGGTTAGGAAGGTTCTAGGAAACTTCTCAAGTGGGTGACACAAACAGATGAGACGCAGACGCACATCCCACACTCAACCACTGTCACGCACGGGGCGAAGCCTAACAGAACGAATGGCCACCAGGAACTTTCCGCGGGCAAGTGCCTTCGTCAAGAAATCAGCACGCTACAAGTCGGTGCCAACCCACACGATGGAGATCACGCGTCGCTCCACCAGATCACGAACGAAGTGATGCTCAACCGCAATGTGCTTTGTGCGAGCATGAAAAACACCAGAATTCTCCGCAATGGCGAGAGCACTCTGGTTTTCGCAACGCAGCACAATGGCGGGTACAGACTGCCCAAGCTCAAGAAACAAGCGCTGAAGCCGAAGTGCCTCAGCAGCCCCTGCGCCCAAAGCCACATACTCTGCCTCCGACGAGCTACGTGCGATGCAGCCCTGCTTCTCGCTTCGCCAAGACAAAGTGGTACCACCGAGCAAAAACACGTAGCCAGTGCGACTGCACCCATCAGGGCTCCAAGCCCAGTCGCTGTCAGTATAGCTGTCAAGGACCACCGAACACTGCCGACGAAAGCAGAGTCCGAGATACGGTGTGGAGACCACGCACCGTACCACTCGCACAGCCGCATGAAGAGCTCTCGCACGTGGGGCCTGCGAGAACTGAGCGAGGAGGTTGACGGCGAACGCGATGTCGGGATGCGTGGTAGTGGCCAGGTACATCAGAGATCCGATAAGACGGAGGTACAAGGTCACGTCCACTGTCTCCCCCAGCTGTGTAGGGTCATCCACCTTCAGGGCATCCTGCCCATCAGGTATGAGGGGTGTGGAAGCGGTGGGCACTGCACCGAGGAGATCGCTAAAGCGCTCCCCCACGACTCGTGCGTATCGGGCCTGATGCAACAACATTGTCCGATGACTGCGATCTCGCACGATCTACATACCAAGAAACACCGATGCAGGACCGAGGTCCTTCATCCTGTAGGCAGTCTGCAGGAGAACCTTGGCCTCCTTAACGGCCTCCAGGGACGGAGACGCAATCAGAATGTCATCAACATAGACCAGGATGGCGGTGAACCGCTCGGGTGTCGGTAGGATAAAGAGCGAGGGGTCTGCCTCGCTCTGTACGTACCCTGCGTGAGTCAAAGTGCCAGTGATCTCCCGGTTCGAACACCGTGGAGACTGCTTGAGGCCATACAAGGAATTGCGCAAGCGCCAGACCTTGTCACCGTCCTCAAAGCCTGGTGGCTGAGCCACGTAGATCTCCTCATCCAGAGAGCCATGGAGGAACACGTTGTTCACATCCATCTGGTGTAGTTCCCAGTCATGCTGAGCCACTACACCGAACAGAGCTCGAGCTGAGGTCATGCGGCCGACAGGGACAAAGGTGTCAGTGTAATCAACTCCCTCAATCTGAGAGAACCCCTTGACGACCAAGCGGGCCTTGTAGCATTCCAGTGAGCCATCCGGCTTCACTTTCTTGCGAAAGACCCACTTGACCTGAATCGCCTTCCTCCCAGGGGGAAGGTCGACGAGCTCGTAGACTCTATGCTCTCGGATAGCGCGAAGCTCATCCTCGCAAGCAGCTCGCTAGGCATCAGCATCCTGCGATGAGAAAGCCTCCCTCAATGTGTTCGGGTCAGGCGCCATAGAGGGGGAACTCTGCGTGGCAAGTGCACACGCCTCAGTGTCAGGCCTGACAGCCACGAGATCAGCTGCTGCGTCACAGGCGATATGGAACTCGCGAGTGACCAGGTCGTGCCCTATGGGGCATGCTGGGTGTACCTCTGAAAGCTCAGTGCGGACACTCAGGCGTAAGGCCTTTGTGCCTAGATCACCGCTCGCGATGTTGCGAGAGAAACGTCTGGGTCCGGGACCCGACACTCGCTGAGCTCCGGAATCCAGTGGTCGGAGGCGACCACCGGGCTCACGGGAGTAACCGGAGGTCGAGGGGCGCACCTCAGGCTCAGGAACAGGTACGACCACAGGGACAGGTACGACCACAGCTGGTGAGGGCTGAGACGAGGCAGCCGGAGATGCCGTGCGAGGAGATGCGTGTGTGGGGGACACAGAGCTGGGGGTGACAGCAGGCAAGGCTGGCCCGAACATTGAGACAGGAATGGGCTGGACTGGGTCAGACGCCGGAGCAGGGGTGCCAGTAGACACAGGTGGTGATGCAAGAGGAGGCGTGAGAGCAGTGGTACCTGTGGGGTGTGAAACAGACTGAACGGGTGGGATCTCTGGACCAACGGCAATGATAGCCGGATCATCAAGTGCTGGAGACCGAGAGGGGACTCGAGCGGACACATCAGCCTGACGAGGAATGGTCGCTGGCGGAGAAGTCTCCCCCATCCGCCGAGGACCCTCATAGGACGGGACATGTGCTGCAGAGAGGGCTGTGATCAAGGCCAGATCACGGTATGTGAGTGACTAAAAAAATAGCGCGTCACGGGACTCAATGACACGACGGCGAGTGGGGTCCCAAAAGCGCCAGGCCTTCGACCGCGGGGAGATGCCAATGAAGGCACACAAGCGACCCCAAGGGGAGACCTTGGACCCCTGCTGGTCCTCGGTGTACCACACGGAGGCCAGGGAACCCCAGACGCAAGCAAGACAAAGATCAGTACGGTGGCCAAACCAGAGCTCGTACGGTGTATCATGATCCGGAAGCGGACCATGCGGGAGGCGGTTCCAGACCCAAGTCATGTAGGCGAAGCCCTCGAAGGCGAAGGGCTCCGGGAGACCGCACTCAGACCGCATGGCACGGACCGCATCCTCAATGGTGCGGTTCCAGCGCTCAGATACACCGTTCTGCTGTGGGGTAGCAGGAGCGGAGACTAGGTGAAAAATGCCGTGCTCAGCAAAGAAGGAGTCCATCTCACCGAGGAACTCGCCGCCACGATCCGAGAGAAAGGTATGTAGCGTGTGGCGAGACTGACGCTCAGCCATAACGAGCCAGAGCTGAACCGCAAGAGCGGCGTCGCTCTTCTGACGGAGACTGTAGACCCAGCGCATCCGGGTGAAGTCATAAGTCAGCGTCAGAACATACCGGCCCCTCTCGGACAGGGACTCGACCGGGAGAGGACCGAGCAGGTCCGAGTGGACCAACTCGAGAGGCCTCAGCGCTCGGGAATGCGAACCAGGATAAGTGCACCGGTGCATCTTTCCCTGAGCGCAAAAAAGACAGTCGGTCTTGGGTGGCTTCTCGAAAGAAGCCACGTCAAGGCCAAGAGCGGGCTGTATCCGAATGAGCTTTGACACAGTGTCGGAGCCCACGTGACACAGACGTCGGTGAAGCAACCGCTGGTGTTCCGGGGATAGAACACCAGTGAAAAAAACGCGACCAGAGGAGGAGGGAGAGCAAGGGGAGGAGGGCCGAGCAATGCGGTACAAATCATCTACGACTGAAGCACGCAGGAAAATGCTACGGGTGTCAAGAGCAGTCACAGTGGCTGAATCAGCGGTATGCTCAACGGAGAGACCCATCAGAGTGCAGGCACGCACAGACAGCAGACTGAGCTCAAGATCAGGCACAAACAACACGTCAGAGAGATACAGGGGGCCATACGGACCATCAAAGCATACAACCCCAACGCCGTGGACCGGTAAGGACTGACCAGAGCCTGTACGAACAGAACGGACAGTCGTGACAGGACCAAGTACCACAAAGTCACTACGACGACACGTCATGTGGTGGGTGGCACCGGAATCGATGATCCAAGTGCCACCGGAGTCACGATTGGTGGACGTCACTGTACAACGAGCAATGGAACACTTGGCATCAGAGGGACGCTGAGCCGTCAGTGAGAAGAAACGACGTACATCACGAAGGTGAGACTCATGAATCCAGTCAGTGCAGTCAAGCCCAACATCATCACATGCGGACTGTGCTCCCCCACACGTGTCATCACGAGTCACGAGGACGGACGAACCAGCAGTCTGTGACCCACTCGACGATGACAACACACTCGCACCTCCCTGAAAGCGAAGCACCAGAAGATGACAAAGCTCGGCGATGGTGCGATCACATGGGTCGGGATCGCTGCTGCTCGCTGGTGAGGACGCAGGAACAGCTGCAGTCATGGTCGCCGCGCGTCCAGAGGAGTGTGCGGGCGACGTGCCGGACGCGGTGCGAGCAGCATGGGTAGCCTGAAGTCCACGAGTGATGCGCTCCCAGTCAAGCGGCTGCTGGCACTCGGTGTAGCGATGGGCTCCTCCACAGTTGTCGCAGTGCACGGAACGGCCACTGCCACCACCGGATGACGGGTGCTGCTGACCCGATCCGCGCTTCCTATTCTTCTTCTTCCCCTGGACAGCTGCTGCAACGCCCTGCGTCTACGTGGGTGTAGACGGGGTCGAAGAGGAGGAGGAAGATGAGGTCGTGATGGAGGTGGATGAGGGTGACTGCAGGAGAGAAGATGGTAGTGATGCGAGGACTACTGCAGCGAGGGAAGTTTCCTGATGCGCTACTGCTGCCTCGCGGGCCGACGTCACCTGGAAGAACAGCTGATGCGTCCAAGGGAGCAGCTGCAGAGTGGCTGAGAAAGGCTCGAGAGCAGCGTCGCTGTACCGTGTGAAGATGTCGGTGTACTCCAGGCGAACTCCGAGCATGATCGTCCGAAGTGCCCACAGCTATGTGCCCCCTGAGGTCCCCAGACGCGTGTAAATACGCATGGCGCGTCGCCAGTAATCCGCCGCAGGCTCCGCTGGTCCCTGACGGAGCGAGTGGAAAGCACGAATGTGTGACGCACGCGTGGCGTGCGTCTCTGCGGCCAGTAGGGACAATGCCAGATCCCAGCCTCCACGAGGATCAGCTCCGGTGCCTGTGCTAGCCTTGCCAAGGAAGGGACAGAAGTCGACGACAGTCTCGCGTGGCATGGCATAGAGAAGTCCTCGCATGGCCCGGGCTGCTGTCAGCACCTGTGCTGGATCTGTAGACTGGTATGGGCTGTGGTAGTAAGGCCACACTCCCTCGGAAGTGGCCCACACCTGAAACAGGATCTCCCAGTAGTCAAATCCATCCTTGCTGATGTACCGTGGAGGTGGTGCCTCAAAGTCCTTTGGCTGCCGCTCCGTGGGGAGAGCAACCGCAGGCTGAGGAGGGTGAGAGACGGGGAAAGCTCCTGGAAGGGGGTGATCACCGGGGAAGTCAGGTGACGATCGTATCGGGGACACGGGTGGAGGTCGGGTACCCGTCTGCAGCTGACGGAGGCGCTCCTGTAGAAGACGAATCTCCCGCTCCTGGGAGTCATCCTCGAAGCCTGGCATGAAAGGCTCGTCATCAAGGAGGTCCGCAGGTGGTGGAGAAACCACACCAGGAGGTGAAGCAGGCGGAGCACTTGTCACGGGCACCTGGGCCGAGTGCTGGGTGGAGGCCGCAACGCCGGCAGCTCCCTCAGAAACCCGCGAAGGAGCCGTGGACATGGCACGCAGAAGCTCAGTCAGCGTGCGGATTGCGTCAGTCTGCTCTCGCTGCAGACGACGCATCTCCTCCTGCTGGCTGCGCAGGTCTGCAATGGCCTGCGAGCGAGGGCTCAACACCCCTGAAGAAGAGGAGGAGGGATCACCTGGTCCCTTGTCCTTGTCGTCGGGCGAACTCATGTCGCCGCTCACTATGGGACGACAGGTCAAGTTTGTCGGATTTCAAAACCGTCTGCGTTTCTCGAAGAGTTGAAAAGCTGGCAGTTTTTGACTTTCTGGGTGAAAAATTTGGGTAAGTGTAATGCTGACGTCAGCAAGTGGTTGCTGACATCAGCACAACCTGATGACGTCAGCAATCAACAATGCTGACGTCAGCTCGTCCCCCCCTTTTTTTTCTTGTCACGGTTCTGCGCGCGTGTGGAGCCGCTTCGCGGTGGCGCGCGGCAGCTCCGCGGAAGCTGCGCAGTAGCTTCCGCCCAGCTGCTGCTGCAGCTGTGCTGTCAGGTACAACGACAGCTGCGTCGCTGCATGTGCAGCGGTGGCAGCAGCGGCTGTGCGGCTGCTGCTGCTGCTGTGCGCTGCGGCTGCTGCTGCGCGCCGCAGCTGCTGCTCGCTGCCGCCGCCGTGCGCTGCTGCTGCTGCCGCTGCTGCGCTGCTGCTGCCGCCGCGACTGCCGTTGCTGCTGCTGTGCCGCTGTCGCCGCTACCGTTGCTGCGCTGCTGCTGCCAACGCTGCTACTGCTGCCGCTGCTGCTGCCACGGTGCTGCTGCGGCCGCTGTTGCTGCGCTGCTGCTGCCGCCGCCTCTGCTGCTGCTGCTATGTTGTTGCGGCTGTGGGAGGGCGGCTGCACGCACTGCAGCCGCCACACACCTCTGCGTGGCGGTACACGCCGCCGCTGCTGCCTCTGCAGCTGCAATCTCATGTGGTGGGTGGAGTGCGTTGACGGCGACCGGCCATCTCCAACAGACCCCAGAAACTCTGCTGCAGCGGTGACTCTCACTGCTGCTGCTCTGCTGCGTCTCTGCTGCGTAGCTCAGTGAGAACTGTCTCACTGCTCTGATACCATGAGAAAGTGCGTAGAAGCTTCCTAGCAACACAGCCGCTGACCGGGCGTCAGTGCCTGATCAGACGGTGACGACGGTCACAGGTCGTACACACAACGGCAAGGGTTTGGCTAGGAGACACAAGACACAGTGTCAGAATGCTTCAATATAGCATATGCGGAGAGAAATGACAAATGACAGGTCCAAGGCATAAATACCTGCCGCGGCGTACGGCGGGTGTCGCACGCGGCAGTCCAAGAGCTGTCCTAAAACCGGCCCAAAACCACTGTTTTGGCCGTAACTCTGCGCACACATGTCAGAATGCTACGCCGTCTGAACCTAGACGTGTAGAATCAAAAGACGGATGCTACGACTGGTCACATGCATGCATCCATCGACTGACAGTGAGCATACAATGCAAAAACATGCAAATAGGTCTCATGACCAGTCCGCCGAAAGACGCCTGCAAGGCGTATAAGACACAGCAAAGAGTCCCGGTGGCATCTGGGGCTCTGGAACAGTGGTCGGTCAGCTCCAAGCGGGTAGTCCGCCGCCTGTCGTCGCGCCGGTGTCACCAGGGCCGCCTGCCTCAGGGATCTGCACGAGTATGGACACGGCCGAGTGGTCACAGTAAAATGTACAGGAACGGCACAAAGCACAACAGGCCGTGTATGAGCCCCCCCACAAGAAGTTGCACAGGGCTGATGGTAGCTTAACAAGCAGAGCGTGCATTAAAGCGGGAGTTAAACCTTCATTCTAGAGGTGCTTTTATTTTGGACGTAAGACATATATACCCTGTTTTCGGAACTAAAAAGTCTTGTGATGTTTTCCCTGATGGCTGGTGACCCCACCTGCCAGCAGCTCCCACGTAGAATTGGGGTGCTCTGTAGTTTTTCCAAGTCGCTAAGGTTTTCTCAGTAGTTGCTAGGCAACTTCCTAGAGCAAGTGTGTGTGACATGGCGAGAGATAACACCATAGCACGAGGTACGCCATGGCGCGGTAAAAATGCTTGCCTTAGAGTTGAGTTACCAAGAAAGTTAGAGTGAGGGGGAGCAGGAGAGTTAGAACCGGTGAGCACGCACCCACACCAAGCATCACGCTTGGGTGAGCCATGCCGCCACCCGGGGGTCGAGTCCGACCACTCGGTATCAAACCGAGGGCGGCTACTCACCAGTGCTGGCCAAAACCGGCACGGTGGCCCCCTAAGGATCAGCACCCAGGAAATATGCAACTCCCCCAAAGCACTCCGAATCAAGCAAGCATGATGCAGGGCACGGCAGTGAGAATGTACGAACGCCCTAGCATCTACCACAAAAAAGATAGAAAGTCATGCAACGGCCATGCATGTGGGTCGAGCAGTTGCTTCATGGCGCCAGAGGCTCCAATCATGGTGGGCTCGCATGACGCCTCCCCAGGTCAAGCTATTGTCATTTAATCTGTACATATGTGTGCATGGGAGGAAGACAAGAGGGCATATAGGTGTGAGTGGCCAACGAACTTCAACACTCCCCCATGACCCGCAGGCAAACAACCCCACACACATGGAGACGACATCAGGATATGATAAACAAAACACCAGAGATACAACATGCAACTCAATTTGGGTTATAGGGACAGATGAGACCAACACCATGAACAACACTTTTGAAGACATTCTGACTGAGGACCTTGGTGAGAAAGTCGGCTCTTTGAGAACGTGTGTCCATCCAAGCAACTTGGACAATGCCAGCACCAATGCACTTGCAAACAATGTGATGCTCAACATTGATGTGCTTGGTGCGAGAATGATATATGCCACTGTTTTCCGCAATGACCTTTGTGCTTTGATTATCACAGCACAAGGTGATGCAATGGATGGGGACACGCAAATGCTGCAGCAGACGACACAGCCATACAGCTTCACAAGCACTTGCACCAAGAGCAACATACTCAGCCTTGGCTGTGCTGCGGGCAACACACCCTTGTTTGCTGCTTTTCCAGGAAACGGTGGTTTTACTAACCATGAAGATGTAACCTGTTCTGCTGCGTGCATCCCAGTCATGTGCCCAGTCATTTTCAATGAAGCCATCAACCACGATGGAGGGTTGTGCATGAAAGTACAGACCGGCACAAGGCGAGGAGAGTGCATACCGCACTACTCGCAATGCAGCCTCGAGATGCCGCTCACGGGGATACTGAGAGAATTGAGATAGGAAGTTCACGGCAAAGGCAACATCAGTACGTGTGGTGGTAGCAAGGTACATCAGAGAACCGAGAACCCGAAGATAGTCAGTCACGTCAACTGTCTCCCCCACTTTTGATAGGTCCAAGGACTTCAGCAGTGACTAATCCGAGGGGGTCATGGGTGTGGAAGCTGTGGGGACAGCAGCAAGGAGCGGAGCAAAATGCTCCCCCAAGCTGTGTATGCAGCTTGGTGAACGTGTAGTGTGTGACGTGTGCGATCACGCTCAAGTTCCATGCTGAGAAGGACACGGGCCGGACCAAGGTCCTTCATTTGTATGCTGCTTGAAGCAGGGACTTTGCAGCTGCGACTGACGCATCGTCAGTGGATGCAATGAGGAGATCATCAGCATAGACCAGGATGGAAGCAAGTGGTTTGGTGAGAGCATTGAGAAACAGAGCAGGGTCCATGGGACTCTTTCGGAAGCCTCCTTTTTCTAGGGTCACTGTGATTTCCTGGTTCCAGCAGCACGGGGACTGCTTGAGGCCGTAGAGAGCCTTGCGCAGGCGCCACACACGGTTATTCCCATTGAAGAACCCGGGCGGCTGCACCTTGTAGATTTCCTCATCCAAATTTCCATGCAAGGAATGCATTGTTGACGTCCATCTGCTCCAGCTCCTAGTCATGCCGAGCAACCAGGCTGAGCAATACTCTGGCATTTGTGTAACGACTGACTGGGGTGAACGTCTCGTCAAAGTCAACCCCAGGGATTTGGGAGAACCCCTTTGCAGTGAGACGTGCCTTTTACCGTTCAATCGTGTTGTCTGGGTTCAGTTTGCGACGGTATACCCACTTGGCCTCGACAGCTTTGCGGCCAGGTGGAAGATCCACGAGCTCATACACACCATGCTGAGACAGTGCGTCAAGCTCGGCCTTCATGGCTTGTTCCCACAAAGGAGAGTCAGTGGCCGTGCGAGCCGCCTGCACAGTCAAAGGTTCAGGCGGAAGCGGAGAGAGACCAGCGGAAGCAAAGCACGAGGCAACATACCCAGCTACAGACGAAGGGAGATCTGAGTGAAACTCTTGTTCAATGAGGGAGTAGCCAAGGGCAGTGCTGAGATGCACGACGGAGACAGCCGTGGACAATGCAGAGGTTGCAAGCCCAAGAGCACAGAGGCCAGGGTCCCTAGAAACAACAGGGTGAGAGGAAGAAGGAAGTGCCCTGAGACGCCTATCACGCATGTAGGGTGAGACAGGTGGAACAGACTGGACACGTGAGGACAGCGAAGGAGATGGCATAAGGGAGCACGAGTGCAAAGAGGTAGGAAGAGACTGAGAGATAGGAGTGGAAGAGTGCTCAAAGAGGTCAGGAGGCGCATGAAGAGTGGGAGGCTCCGAGGCAGTGGACGAGTCAGAGGGTTCAGGGATCCAGAGGATGGAGACTCAGGAGAGGAAAGAGACGCCAAGGGGGGAGTGGACTCGGACGGAAAGGGGCCGGATGAGGATACAGGAACAGAGGAGCCAGAGGGCTCCAAGGGAGCTGAGGAGACAGGGGGTACCAAGGGACGCACGGAGGAGAGACCAGACGCCTGAGAGGGAAGAGTGCCACCCCACCCGGAGAAGACGGAGCGAGGGACCCACTAAAGCGAGGAGTGTCACGCTCAAACAAGTGCTTGAAGAAGAGCGCGTCCGGGGACTCAATGACACGACTACGGGACGGATCCCAGAACCGCCAAGCCTTGGAGAATGGGGAGACACCAAGGAACACACACAAGCGACCACGGGGAGGCAACTTACCATCCCGTTGGTCGATCGGGAGCCATACAGAAGCAAGACACCCCCACACTCGAGCAAGACGAAGGTCAGCCCGCCAACCCGTCCAGCTTTCAAACGGGGTGACAGTGTGAGGAAGAGGACCATGAGGAGCTCGCTTCCAGACCCACATTTTGTAGGACATAGCCTAAAAGGCGAACAATGCAGACTGACCAGAGGCGGAGAGAAGGGCACGCACTCCGTAAGCAAGCGCGCGATTCCAACGCTCAGACACGCCGTTTTGCTGCAAAGTGTAGGGAGCAGACGAATCAAGATGGACACCACGTGACTCAAGGAAGTGGGAGATAGGACCAAAAAACTCACCCCCTCTGTCACTGCGAAAAACATGCAAGGGACGAAGACAGGCACGCTTGGCTTGAGGAAGCCAGGTCTCAAGTACATCTGTGACATCACTCTTGTGGCGGAGAGCAAAGACCCAACGGTACCGAGAGAAGTCATCTGTCAAGAAGAGGACATAGCGGTCGAGACCACCAAGGAAGTCGTGGAGCAAAGGGCCCATGATGTCAGCATGGACGAGGTCGAGAGTGTGAGAGGATGTGGACTCAACCGTGGGAAACCGGGAACGATGCATTTTGCCACTAGCATAGTCAAGACAGGCCGAGGAACAGGGAGGTGCAAAGGTGGATGGATCAAGGCCGGCAACAGGCCGAAGGCGGAGGATGCGCTGGATGGCGGCAGTGTGAATGTGACAGATGCGACGATGCAAGAGATCAGCATGGACAGAAGACAAAGTGGGTGCAACACGGACAAAGGTAGAGGCTGTAGAAGACGAGGACAATGAGAGAGGAATATGAAACATGCGGTCATAGCGCACTCCACAAAGAACAACGCGGCCGGATGAGCGCAAAGAGATAAAGGCAAGGCCGCGGCTGGACGAGAATTCCATGCCCTGGTCGTCAAGAGTGGTCATAGAGAGCAGACTGACTTCAAGGTCAGGAACATACGGCACATCGGGAAAGTAGATAGTGCCGCCAGGGCCGACAAAACGAACGACACCAACACCGTGAACAGGGAGAAGTTGGCCGGAGCCAGTACACATGGACCGAACAGAGCCGACAGGTCCGAGTGAGACAAAGGACGAGCGACAGGATGTCATGTGATGGGTGGCTCCGGAGTCAATGATCCAGAGGCCAGGGGTTGCACAAGTGGTGGGAAGCACGAGACAGACAGCCACGGCGCCATGAGGGGAGAGGGGGGAGATGTCACCAAGACGAGCGGGAAACGTCATAGACTGCCACTCTCCAATCCAATCATAGTCATCAGGCAAGGCCCCCTGAATACCCCCAGACGCAACACCACGAAGGGTGGCATCAGATTCAGAGACAAACACACTATACCGGCCACTCACACTCTCACCTCCCTGATAGCAAAGGTGAAGGAGCTCCGCCAGACGACGCTCAAGAATGTGCTCCTTGTCGAAATGATCAGAGGAGCGGTCGGAGGAGCGATCGGAGGAGCGGGCAGAGACGTGACCATCATCACGCGTCCAGGAGGATGGGTCATAGTGAGGAGATGGAGAACCATAGGAAGGAGGGCCGAACAGGGGCAGAGTTTAGCCCCAAGGACTGGCAGGTGACAGTGATGGTTAAAGGGGAGCAGAGGTGGTGGTGTGCGCGGAGGCAGAGGAAGAGGATGAGGTAGATGAGTCTGTCACTGCTGCTGCAGCTGAGGATGAAGTCACACCTATGCGCGCCCAATGGGCGCGCATGGAGGATACCAAGCGAATGTCATCAAGAGGAGCAGGACATTTGGGCACAGAGTGACCAGTGGCGCCGAAGTTCCAGCAGGTGACATCGGTGCTGGTGACGGGGCCAGAGGAGGGCTTGCCACCCCGGCCACCCCCACACCCACCACGGTTACCCCCACAACCAGACCCGCCATCCCCTCCCCGAGAAGCAGCCTGAGTGGAGTGAGCTGTGGCAGGTTAAGAGAGGAACGGAGATGAGGAGGTGGAGCGGACAAGGAGGAGGAGGTGGTGACTATTGCGAGGGCGGCGTGATGCATGTGCTTGTTTTGCAGACTGCTCCACCAATCGGTGAGGCGCGAATCAGTGAAGTCATAGAGGGGTCCAATGCCTGGCGGAGTGTCCGCAGGGAACGAAGCAGTAGCAAGGCGCTTGAGCTCTAACTGGGAGACGTGAAGGTAAAGATCAAAGAGATTAGGGATCAGGCCAGCAACAATGGACAAACAAGCGGACAGAGGACCAGGAGCTGCTTTCACCAGGTCACGTAGCAAGCTCAGACTGCGTGCCGATAACTCGTCCGCAGTCTCATCTGCCCTCATCTGCAGTGTGTTAAACTGCACAGTCAGCGCACTCTGGGCAGCATGTCCAGTTACAGTCTTGTGGTGACGAATGAGGGAATCGGCACCTACAGGGTCAGCAGGTGTTCCACCTGTAGGGTCGGCATAGTACGTACCAATTTCGTCAAGAAGGCTTTCGGGCCTCGCATTGATGAGCGCGCGTACGGCCTGGGCAGCCTCAGCTGGCCGAGGAACAAAAGGCGGCTTTGGGGAAGAGTAATACTCCCACAAAAGTTCGCCTTGGACCCATGCACTGAAGCGTGTTTCCCATGAGGTGAAGGTGAGCTTGGAGGTGTACTTCGTTGGTGGTGTCTCGAAGTCCTTCTACCTCGCAGGAACAAGGACCCAAGCAAGAGCAGCTACTGAGAGAACGAGGGAGGATGAGTTGGGAACACCTCCATTGGGAGGAATAGAGGAGTCTGCAGATGCAGAGTCCTCAGTAGGAAGAACAGCAGCAAGGCCTAGGACAGTACGTTAGCGTTCTATGAATAGTGCTACTATTGTGGCGGCTAACTCTTTCTTTGCTTCACGTCCCTGTTGCATGTCATCCTCAGCCTTGCGACAAGCTACCTAGGCCTCACTAAGGACAGCTTGCAGGGCCTCTATTATCTCCTCTGGTCCTGGCATGGTGTGTGTGTGTGTGTGTGTGTGTGTGTGAGAGAGAGAGAGAGAGAGAGAGAGAGAGAGAGAGAGAGAGAGAGAGAGAGAGAGAGAGAGAAAGAGAGAGAGAGAGAGAGAGAGAGAGAGAGT
>SZWC01019620.1:16807-29960 GCA_023375785.1 Penium margaritaceum
ACGCGGCAGCCGGGTGATCGGATGCCGGTGGATCTTCAGGCGCAAGCGTGGTGCGGATGGTAAGGTGCTCAGGTACAAAGCACGGCTGGTTGCAAAGGGGTATGCGCAGACTAAGGGTGTGGATTACAATGAGACATTTGCACCTGTCGCAAAGTTCCCATCCATCCGAGCGATCCTCGCTCTTGCTGCTGCTATGGACTGGGAGGTACACCACATGGATGTGACTTGTGCATTTCTGAATGGTAACCTCAAGGAGGATGTGTACATGGAGCAGCCAGAGGGGTATGTGGTGGAGGGAAAGGCGGATTTGGTGTGCAAGCTTGTGAAGGCCCTCTACGGCCTGAAGCAAGCACCACGAGCATGGTACCACAAGATGGATGAGCAGCTAGCTGGCCTTGGATTTGTGCGTAGTGGAGCTGATCATGCAGTCTATGGGCGCACTCAAGAGGCAAGCCACGTCATCATCTTGCTCTATATTGATGATCTGCTCATTACATCTGACTCCAAGTCTCTTTTGGACGATGTGAAGCAGTCCCTTGCTGCCAGGTTTGACATGAAAGACATGGGAGAGCTCAGTTACTACCTTGGCCTTCAGGTCAAGCGCGACCTGCAGCAACAGACTTTGGATTTGTCGCAGAGCACGTACGTGAGCGACATAGTCAAGCGCTTCAATATGGCAGGAGCGCGCAAGGTCGCAACACCACTGGAAGTGGGAGCGAAGCTGAGCATGACGCAGACTCCCCACGGCATGCAAGAGAGCAGCCGCATGTAAGCAGTGTCGTACCAAGCAGCAGTTGGGAGCCTCATGTACGCAGCAGTCGGCACGCGCCTCGACATCAGCCAAGCAGTGGGAGTTCTCAGTAAGTTTTGTGCGAATCCGGGCGTGCCGCATTGGGAGGCGGTCAAGCGCCTGCTGCGCTACCTCGACAGCAGTAGCAGCCTTTGCCTCACCTTCAACGGCAACAACAGCCCCATCCTCATCGGCTATAGTGACGCAGATTGGGGAGGTGACCTGGATACAAGGAGGTCGACCAGTGGGTTCGTGTTTGTGCTCGGGGGAGGTGCAACCAGTTGGAGGAGCAAGAAGCAAGAGTGCGTTGCCCTCTCCTCCACCGAAGCAAAGTACATCGCCCCGAGTGAAGCAGCAAAGGAAGCCGTGTGGGTGCGTGACCTGCTAACAAGCCTTGGACAGCAGCAGACCACAGCGACTACCATCTACTGTGACAACATGAGCGCCATTGCTCTGACCAAGAACGCCGAGTTTCACGCCCGCACCAAGCACATCGACCTGCGGTACCACTTCATCCGCGAGCTCGTGGCGAAGCAGGTAGTGCAGATCAAGTTCTACCCTTCAAGCATGATGCTGGCAGACTTCCTGACCAAGCCGCTGGCAGCGCACCGCTTTTGGCAGCTGAGGGGACAGTGCGAACTTGTGTGATTTTTATTCTCGCAAAGTGGGAGAATATTGGATATGGGGTGCCAAAAAAGTGACCAAAGTGGGTTGCTCGATAAAAATCATCAGGTCACAAAAGTGAATAGAGGATGTTTTTCTGGTTCTGTAGCACTTTACGGAACTCGATTCGGAGTCCGTTTGAGGGAGATATGGATTTTCAAGGTTTGGTGGCGATGGGTCCGGTTCAAGTGATGGCTCCTGCACTACCAGCACCAATGACGGCCACAATTATTGGCCAAGGAGGTTTGGAGCGGCCTTCAGGGTAGAAGGGCGGTAGGAGAACCTTCAGGGAGCTTCAAGGAAGGTCCCCACCAAGATTATTGGTTGTGCACATGGCAGGGATGGTAATTCTCTTGTGTGAGAGTGTGACCGCCGCTCATCCCGCTAGGCTAGGAGTGTGATAGGAGGTGAACTTTGACAGAGTGGTTCTTCCAGCTCCATGTGCCAAATGAGGCGTACTTAGGCTTGTTAGAAAGCTGTGCTAATGTAATTTCTCACTCAAGAGTCGATTCAGACATTCGTGTTATCTGCAGACCTACATTTGCTTCCGTAATTTCTGTCTGTGCAACCTACAACTCCCTCTCACAAACAGTTGGTCCTGCCAAGGTGGCTCTTGGTGAGCCTGATCACCTCTCTGAGGGCTGCCCCAGATTCCATCATCTCCAACTTCACTAAAGAAAAACTATTCGGTGCAGCTGGAGGGATAGAAAACAAGAAGCACTCAAATCTTTTCAAAGAAAAACCTCTAACCCGAGTGCTAGCCCTACAATCCTTTGATCCAGCGGTGGACTACATCATGGCAATGGATCCGTCCAATTAAGCAATTTGAGACCATGGCCTCCAAGACAATGATGGTGGAGAACAGCTGGTCTCTTACATGTTGCAAAAACTACAAAGATGAGAACTCAAATGCGTAGTACACAAGAAGGAAATGTTGGCGGTTGTGTGTGAATTCAAGACTTGGCAATGCTACCTAGAATTTTGACAATGTGTTGTCCTCACTGACCACCACACACTTAAGTATCTCAAGAACCAACCAAGTCTGTGCTGTCGAAAAACTTGATTGGTGGAATTCCTCCAACTCGACTTTGACTATGACATCAAATACTGACCTGGAAAAACAAATCAAATGGATGATTAAAATCAATAACCAAAATTGATGTCCGAGATCAACACGTTGCTTTTTTAACGAGGCCCATTCATTACAAGGCTGTTTGCAAAGGGATATGAGGGGTTCGGCTCATACAATAGAACCAAAATCTGGTGCAACCACCCTTAGTAGCAACGGCAATTCACTTGCCACGTCATTGTACCACCAAACAAAGAACTACAAAGGACGCTATTAGAGGAGTGCCAAGACACTGCTCCAAGTGGAAACTTTGACGATGACAAGATGCTCAAGAAGCTGGTGAGATATAACTGGTGGGACCAAATGCAGAAAGATGTGGCAGTATCTTGTAAATCATGCAATACCTAATTAAAGCAAAAATCTCAATGCAGGAGGCCACTAGGATTGCTCCAACCACTCCCTATTCCAACGAAGCCGTAAGACAATATCAGCATGGACTTCGCAAGAGGACTACCTATTAATCCAGAGGGATGTGACACCATCATCCCGATGGCGGAAAGATTTTCCAAAGTTTTGCACTTCATCTTGACGAGAATCACCGTCACCACAAAAGAGAAGAGTGAGGCTATTTCTAAACCAGATGTTACGGCTGTAGTGAGTGCCACAAACAATTGTTAGTGACAGAGACAGCCAATTGACAAGCCAGTTTTGTGCAAACTGTTGATGATTTAGGACAGTCGGATTGAACTGTCAACGGCGTTCCATTCTTTAACCAGCAAGCATACCAAACGTACCAATAAAGCAGCTGAAAAACTTGTCTGCACGCTATACGAACCCCATGGCACTGTTCGGATGTCAAAACTAATGACCGCAAAAATTGCTAACAACTTGGCATCTTCTATTCAATGGCTGAAATCCTGCTTGAACTTGTTTGAAGCAAAATTCCCGTCACACTGGCAGGAATCCAAAGCCAAAGCAATATTCTCATGGTCGACATCCACTCATGGGACTTCTCCAAAATTTGGGAGGAAACACGCCAGACCCTCGCAAAGAGGCAAACAAGAATGAAGCGAGCAACTGACTAACATCGTAACAGAGAGGTATTCAATACTTGCGATCACTTCCTAGTCAACTCAGCAAAAATCAAGCTACCTGGACAAGACTTCATGAAATTCAAACCTCCATTGGTGGGCACGTGTAAGAAAAATCAAATGAAAACCTTGGTCCCTACTTGACTTTGCCTCATAGATAGCATGGTGATCCACCTTGTCTTCCACATGAGCAATCTCAAGCACTACCACGACCCTAGGCAGAGATTCGTTGACAGAGATGTCAGTCCTCCATCTCCAATTCAGGTGGACAAAGATACAGAGTGCGTGATCAAAGACATCCTCGAGCACCGATGCTTTTGAAAAGGAATCAAGCATGTGGTGAAGTGGCACATCTACAAAGCCACACACAACTTTTGAGAGCTCTACAACAACCTCCTAGACGTCGATAATCTGATCAACAGCTACTGCAAGTTTCCCCAGCCTATGACTGCTAACGTCCTCAAACACGAGCAGCTAGACTAAAGGATTAATAAGGAGGGGAAATGTTGTACCTTAGACATCCACGAGTCCCTGAACACTTCAAGTGGGAATTTATTAACTGCATTTATCACACGTAGACCTCAAGGTTTTTACGCTAATGGACCGAGGACATTTGGGCAACCTGCCTTGACTCTTGGTGTTCCATTCCCAAAGTTCCTGACATACTTGTGTTGACATGATATGCCCCTTGTCCATAGCTGACATTTAGACAGTCACAAGACGGACTAGGCATGCACTGCTCCCTTGGAGTAGGTCCCCTAAGTCTGGTCCACATAGACAAGGCATGCACTGCTCCTTTGGAGCAAGTCCCCTTAGTCTAAACTCGATGGTATAGCGAGCCAAAATGGCCTGGGACAATTCCTTGTGGCTTAGACATTCTAGAGTTAGTCTCTGGAGTAAGAGGTCATTAGGTCATATCCCAGCCCAATGACTAACTTTCTTTATGAGAAAAAGGGGGACAGGAAGGTTCTAAGAGACATCTTGGAACATTCCAAGGTTCTTCCTTGTGGCTGGCACCACTTGGCAGCCACAAAGAGCGCCATGTAGGCAGGGGGGATGATGCAATCTAGATAGTCCCCAAAGTGGCTCATCCAAGGAGCCACTGTGCACCTAGGCTAGAAGCTGGCTCTATGACCAAAAGTACATATCAGTTGTTTGTCATTGAGTATAGTTCTTAACTTTGAGACTCCTCATAGAGTTGTCCACTAGAGGCAGACACTAAGGAAGCATTGGCTGGTCTAAGCCTTAGGAGTTGGCTCCTTGTGCGAAAGTGACCAGGCGCTGAGGACACAGTGCAAAGAAGTGATTCCTATGAACTCCTCATCGTGGAACCGTCATTCTGAGGGTAACATCTCCTCCCAGTTGCAATACTAGGAGCGGACGGCAACTGTCATTGTGTCGGCCTTGTTTTCTCGTCCGTTGCCTCAGGCTGGTTGACAAAGGGTTATGGCCCCACCCTGACTAGTTCTAAGGCAAGCTTTTGTGTGCTCTCTTGCCCTCTTTATCTTGCAACACACATCAGCTCCATCAGCTCCATCTGCTCCATCAGCTCCAACGACGGGTGTTGGCACTTAGCAAACAAGGGCCAAGGATAAGCTCTCCCCTTGGAGGTACAACCATTGGACCCTAACCAGGATAAGCTTTGCCCTTGGATGCATGGCCCTGGGTATGATAGAGTGCATTCTTCTCTATTTGCAAGTGATCAATGGCTGAGGGGTAAGCAGCAGATGTGCACCTTCTAAACCGGTAGCAGACAATAACCTACATCACCTTACATTTGCCTCAACGAAGCAGAGAAGGAGAGAAGTAGTATGACGACACCTGCGACGCTCACTCTCGAGCAGGTGAACAGTGGGATGTCAAATTTTACAGGGAAAGGTTCTCCCTTGTGGAAATGGCAATTTAAGATTGTCATGCGGGGGCGTGTCTACTTGAAGATGTTCCTTAGAGAAGAGGTTGAACCTCCAAAAACAGATGTTGGATATGAAGCGTGGAGTGTCAAAAAGGACATGGCGCTTACAATTATTATGACATCAGTGCATGAGTCACAGCATGTCCACCTCTAAGGTATCACGCATGCAACAAAGGCCTATGAGAAGCTTGCACGTGTACACCAATCAACGGCTCTTACGAATCGCCTCTTCATCCTTCAAAAACTGATTTCGATGAGGGTAAGCGAGGGAGAGTCGATTCCAAACTTCCTATAGCTGCTACAACAAGTGACCCAAATGAACTGGGAAATCGACACCAACATGGAGACCATGATCCTCCTCATGGCGCTACCTAAAAGCTGGGGTCCTCTAATCACCGTCTTTGGCGGTGCTGAAAAAGACTAGAAGCGGGAGAACGTCATCTACATTTCATCTTTTGCTGCAAACCAGTTGTCAGTGTCCGGACCAAGACATTACGGTCGTCTTCACCAAGGAGGAGGCCCTGATTGTCAAGAACAATGACATCAAGATCTCCTATCCCAAGGAGAGTCTTATTGCACAGGTCCCAAGAGTTGATGGGTTGTACGTGTTGCAGAACAAGCCCCTTGAGAGTACAAATGAGGGATATGCGGCGGTTGAAGAGCCCAAGTTTTCAAAGCCTGATGTTGCACCACAGGTCGTCACCATAACAGCTAACTCCACCAAAGACATAGGTGCTGACCTCTGGCACAGGCGCTCTGGCCATGTGGCTGACAGCACACTGCAAACTATGCAGCAGCAAGAAGTGGTTCTTTGAATGGAGGGATGCAAGGCCAAGGATGAGGGAGAGTGTAACAAGCTGTGTGAGTCATGCCTCCAAGGCAAGGCAAAGAGAAAGCCCTTTGAGGGTAATGGGCAACGTGCGGCAGCAATCTTGGACCTCATTCACTCTTATGTGTGCTGACCATTCTGCACCCCTTCAAACGATGGCAAGAAGTACTTCCTAACCATCATTGATGACCACAGGCGCAAGATGTGGATCTACTTCCTCACGAAAAAGGGAGAGGTTAAGGAGAAGTTGCAAGAGTTTGTTGCCATAGTAGAGCGGCAGACGAGCAAGAAGGTCAAGGCACTGCGCACAGACAGTGGCGGTGACTACGAGGTGTGCATAGGCTGGTTGAGCCAGCACGGCATCAACCACCAAACCACCACGCCTTACACCCTCCAGAGCAATGGCGTTATGGAGCGAATGAACCAAACTATCCTCGGCATGACACGAAGCATGCTCTTTGACGCCAAACTCCCATCTCGCTTCTAGGCTGAAGGTGCAAGAACTGCTTGCTACCTTGTGAATCTCACTCCGGCAGCCGCCCTTGGAAGACATGGCAAGAAGCAACAAGAGAAGCAGCTGAGGAGGCTTGGTCAGGGAAGAAGCTAGATGCCTCACACTTGAGGGTCTTTGGCCGTACTGCCTGGACAAAGGTCCAAGGAGGAGAAGGAAGTGGCAAGCTGGATGCCCGTGCTTGCAATTGTGTAATAGTCGAATACGACAATGCACATAAGGTGTATAGGCTATGGGACAAAGCGGCATGAAATCTCATGAGGACTCAAGACGTCAAGTTTGATAAAAGGATGCTTGGCAAGGATGAGTCGCTGGATTGTGTACATGCTCCCAAATCAAGAGAGTGGGTTGTGTTGCTCAAGTCAGGTGTTCAGGCACCTGAGAACTGGCAGATGGTGCTAGTGAAGTAGAATGATGGTACTATAGGGACAGTGGCTGTGCAGACTGTCACAACGACGGACTCTGACACTGAGTCTAAGTCGTCCGAGGTCTCTCAGTCAAAATCTGAGGTTGGTGGCTCTTCCTCAAACAACAAATCACTGGCAACGTAGGAGCAACGGAAGCAACTAAGCCTTGAAGCACCACTAGCAACACTCTGGCGTAGTACGCACCAGAAGAAACCACCGCCTAAGTATGATGCTGAGAGTGCGGAATGGACCAGAATCAGCTGGTCATGCTTGGCTCAGGGAGAGCCTGTGACCGTAGCGGAGGCTATAAACATGCCTAATGCGGCCAAGTGGAAGGAGGCAGTGGACAACGAACTCTCATCCATTGAAGAGAAAAGAACATGGGTTCTCGTGGACAGGCCCCCAAACGCCCACGTGGTGGGGTCAAAGTGGGTACTCGGGAAAACGTTCAAGCAGGATGGTACAAATGACATGTACAAGGCAAGAGTTGTGGTGAAGGGGTTTTCCTAGGGTGAATGCTCAAAGTACAAGGAGACCTTCATGCTTGTTGTCACCTTTGCCTCCATCAGATCCATGTTGGGCATCGCTGCTACAAAAGATCAGGGAGTCCACCAGATAGAAGTCAAGACACATTTCCTCTATAGGAAGCTTGAAAAAGAAGTGCTGATGGAATTTCTTGAGAAATTGAAAGCGCCCGAGGGCAAGGTTTGCAAACTGGTAAAAGCACTCTACCGGCTGAAACAGGCCCCAAGGATGTGGTGCAAGGAGATGGACGGCTTTATGGCCGGGCTCACCTTCACACACTGCCAGAATGACCCTAGTATCTACGCGTGGGAGGATGAGCAAGGCTTCATGCTGGTTGCACTATACTTGGATGACCTGATCTTGTGCTCGTTGTCGGTTGAGCTGTTGAACAGGCTGAAGAAAGATCTCAGCAACACATTCAAGATGAAGGACATGGGTCCTCTCGAATTCTATCTCGGGATAGCCATCCACCGCAATCGACCTGCAGGCACCATTGAGCTGAACCAGACCAAGTACATCATGGAGTTCCTCAAGTGCTACAACATGGAGAAGTGCAAGCCCATCAGCACACCCATGGCAACAAACATCAAGCTTTCCTCCTATACGAGCCCCAGCAAAGAAGCAAAACGTTGTGAGATGGAGAACATTCCATACCAGTCTGTTGTTGGCACCCTCATGTATGCCATGGTAGGAACACGCCCTGAGATTTGCTATGTTGTGGGACAATTGAGCAGATTTGTGGCTAATCTAGGGCCACAGCACTGGCACGTAGTTAAGCGCATCATGAGCTATCTACATGAGACACAACACATGGGACTCCGGTTTGGAGGCCAAGATGGATCTGACCCGCTGTGACTCGTGTGCTACACAGAGACCGACTGGGAGGAAGAATCGATGACAGAAAGTCCACCTCGGGTTTCATCCGCCTCTTGAATAGTGGTACACTCCCTTGGGCAAGAAGAAAGCAAGACCATCTCTCTCTCTCTCTCTCTCTCTCGCTCTCTCTCTCTCTCTCTCTCTCTCTCTCTCTCTTNATTTGCTATGTTGTGGGACAATTGAGCAGATTTGTGGCTAATCTAGGGCCACAGCACTGGCAAGTAGTTACGCGCATCATGCGCTATCTACATGAGACACAACACATGGGACTCCGGTTTGGAGGCCAAGATGGATCTGACCCGGTGTGACTCGTGTGCTACACAGAGACCGACTGGGAGGAAGAATCGATGACAGAAAGTCCACCTCGGGTTTCATCTGCCTCTTGAATAGTGGTACACTCCCTTGGGCAAGAAGAAAGCAAGACCGTCTATCTCTCTCTCTCTCTCTCTCTCTCTCTCTCTCATGCTAAGGCAGAGTACATCGCTCTATCAGAAGCATGCAGGGAGACATGGTGGCTACGCAATTTTCCTCATGCGCTGAATGTGCCATAGACAAAAGCAACGGATATCCGCATCGACAACAAGAGTGCCATGAAAATGGCACAGGATGAAGTCATCCCCGGCGGACCAAGCACATCGACATCAAGTACCACTACTCACGCAACCTAGTCGCAAAGGAGATTGTGGACCTGGAATACGTGGAGACCAAGAAGATGCTCGCAGATTACATGACCGAGGTGCTTGACAGCCGATTGCATTCTGCAAGGTCGCATCAGCATGGCCAACACAGCCAATGAAGACTAAGGCCAATACAGCAGGAGAAAGGAGAAATCTAACAGTAAATGGACAAAGGTGCAAGGGAGAGTTTGTTGACCTGATATGCCCATCGTCCATACCTGACATTTGGACGGGCAAAGGATGGACTAGGCATGCACTGCTCCCTTGGAGTAAGTCCCATAAGTCGAGTCCAGATAGACAAGGCATGCACTGCTCCTTTCGAGCAAGTCCCCTTGGTCTAAACTGGATGGTATAGCCAGCCAACACTATCTATAAAAACTCCTTGTGGCTTATACGTTCTACAGTTTGTCTCTGGGGCGAGAGGTCACTGGGTCAAATCCCAGCCAAGTGAATAACTTTCTTTGTGAGCGAAAGGGGGACAGGAAGGTTCTCAGAGAAATCTTAGAACATTCCAAGGTCCTTCCTTGTGGCTGGCGCCACTTGGTGGCCACAGAGAGCGCCATGTAGGCAGGGGAGATGATGCAATCCAGATTGCCCCCAAAATGGCTCATCCAAGGAGCCACTATGCACCTAGGCTAGAGGCTGGCTCTAGGACTATAAGTACTTGTCAGTTACCTGTCATTGATTACGGTTCTTACCTTTGAAACTCTTCACAGAGTTGTCCACTAGAGGCAGACACTAAAGAAGCATTGATTGGTCTACGCTCCAGGAGTTAGCTCTTTGCGTGAAAGTGACCAGGTGCTAAGGACACAATGCAAGGAAGTGATACCTATGAGCTGCTCAGTGTGGAACCGTGATTGTGAAGGATATATCTCCTCTTAGTTCTAATACTAGGAGCGGACGGCAAGTGCCATTGTGTCAGCCTTTTTTCCTAGTCCGTTGCCTCAGGCCAGTTGAAAATTTGACCAGCTTTCTAAAAGGTCAAAAGAAATGTCACAAAACACATTCATGTGTCATATTGTTAAAAAAGCTTTGTGACCTTGGAAATTTATGAAAATATGCCTCATTATTCTAAAAACCCCCCCACTTCTCTCAGTGGAGGTTTTGGAATCAACCACCCACGATGCGGTATCATATGTGTCGCTCCTCTTGAGCGTCCCAGACCCAACATAAGCCTCATTCAAATTCTCGCTATCGAACACATGTGTCCAACATGTCTGACACTTGACATAAAATTGCATTTATTGGAAGTTATGAATCATCCACGTGTCTCCTTTTGTATTATCTTATTCTACTGTGCACACCATCCTTGTAAAGTGTTACAACCCATACACACACAGTTCCCTAAACTCTGAGAGTGATTGCTTTTTCCTTTGATTCATGGCCCACCGCAGGTTGATATTAGGATTTTTAGGCCGTTCTTCCGAGGGAATTTTGGCTACATATCCTCACCTCTGGTGTCCAGTTTCCAAAGGTTCAGACATGTATGGTTGGCATTGTAACTGCATTAGTAGCTCACTTGTTACCAACTTTACACGTCCGGCGCACTTTGGTGGCCACTTCAGTGACTACATCATTCTTTGAGACGGATTTTCAACCAGGGGGAGTGTTGTGTGGGATTCCATGTGTCCCAGTGTAGTATCCACCGCCTTTCATGGTGGAACTTGAGGGTGCTCCAATCGTTTCTGCAATGCAGTTGTATTTGACATGTTGGATGTTCTCCATGGTCGAGAGCACTCAGTGGTTTGTACCAGTGCCAGGGGAGACCCATTCATGCTTGTTTAGGATGTTTGTCAAAGGTTGTACTATGTAGGCGGTCAAGACCTGAGAACTCAGTGGTTTGTATTGGTGTCTTGAGGTGACCTCGTGTTGCTATGTGAACTTCTGACGGACAGCAAGTAGTTCTTGACCTTTGGGGGCTGATTATGCCTGCTTTGTTCACTATTTGTATTTCATCAATGGTTGAGACTAGGGCACTCAAAGGCATTTTGCAAAGCTACATGAAGACCAATTTGGATGTGTTTAGGCTGTGATGACTGATAACTGGGCTTGCTCGTTTGACCTTGGCGGGGTTGATGGGGCATGGTGGGTAAGCTGCTAGCACCCAGTATAAGCCATGTCAATCATCAAAATGATGGGCATTATCACCGTCACTAGCCTATGTCTGCTTACATGCTGAGATGTTGCGGTTAAAAGGTGAGGAAATGGACAAACCCCCCTCAGCAATGTTGTGTGTGAAGGAGCATGTTGCGTAGAACACAACATGACTGGCGGTGCCTAAGAAGGAGGAAAGACGGCCAAGAAATGCTTAGAAATCTGAGAATTACTTTAAACAGTCACACACACAGAGAGAGAGAGAGAGAGAGAGAGAGAGAGAGAGAGAGAGAGAGAGAGAGAGAGAGAGAGAGAGAGAGATCTACCATCCGCCCTCGGGCTGGCCAATGTACGTGCAAACTATGCAGCAGCTGGCCTATGGGAAAGTCCATATACTCATCAACCAGCTACCAAACATCNAAGACAGACATAGCAATACCCTCCCATGACCCGTAGACGCTGGACGCAATAATCACGCACGGGGCACAAACTGGCGACAATGAGCCACAAGAGGCAGTATTGAGCCATAGTAGTGCAAGAACAGATGAAATAGAGACAAAACTAGAGTGAGAACATGGGATAAGATGGAGACACATCAACCGAGATCGACACAAAGAGACTGGAGACCAACAGCATGCACAACCGCCTTGAACTTGCCACTATATAGCGCTTTGGTAAGGAATTCAGCGCGCTGGTGACGGGTGTGAACTCCAGGTAGACGTAATTCACCACACGCAATGTGTTCACAAAGAAATTGATTTTTGATGTTGATGTGCTTCGTTCTAGTGTGATGCGTGCCATCATGCTCAGCAATGTGGTGAGTGCTTTTATTGTTGTAGCGAAGAGTGATGTAGCGGATAACCCGGCATAGCTGCTGCATGAGACGACACAATCAAACGCTCTCACAGACATCCACACCGAGAGCAATGTACTCAATCTCAGTTGAGTTGTGCGTGATACATCCTTGCTTTTTTCTCTTCCAAGAAAATGTTGTACCACTGATGAGGAAGATGTAACCTGACCAGCTATGCACGTCACGATCCTGAACCCAATCGCTGTCTGTGTATCCATCAACGATGACAATGGGTTGTGCACCAAAACACAAGCCAAGACGGGGACTGGACATGACAAAGCGGATGACATATAATTTTGCCTCAAGATGGAGGTGACGTGGGCTCTAGAAGAACTGGGATAAGAAGTTGATTGTAAACGCAGCATCAGCACGCGTGGTAGTGCCAAGAAATATCAGAGACCCAATGACCTGAGGGTAGGTCGTGACATTGAACTTCTCCTGCAACTGCACATAGTCAGCGGTCTTCTGAATCCTCTGCCTAGAAGGCTTCATAGGCATAGACACATGGGGAACAACAGCCAGGAGGTTGGAAAACTGCTCCCCCAAAGTGCGGACGTTCCCAGCGTGATACGTGGTGAGCATGCAACGCGAAATCTCCATGCCGAAGGGCCAAGATTCTTCATCTTGTAATCAGAGTGGAGGATGTCCTTTACAGTCTTGACCGATTGTGGAGCTGGCGAGGCTATGAGGAGGTCCTCCACATTGACCAAAACGGGAAAAAACGGTGCCGTTGGAGCACTGACAACAAGAGCAGGGTCAATATGACTACGACGGTAGCCACCGCGCTCAAGGGTGGTGGAAATCTTGAGGTTCCAGCAACATAAAGACTGCTCTCACCCATACGATACCTCTCACA
>SZWC01019621.1:26055-36322 GCA_023375785.1 Penium margaritaceum
TCTCTCTCTCTCTCCATCTCTCTCTCTCTCTCTCTCTCTCTCTCTCTCTCTCTCTCTCTCTCTCTCCATATCTGGCTCTGTAAATGGAATTTCCTTGCAGATTTAGATCGCCCATTCAACCTGCAGGCTCCATTCATCTTTCCCTCGCCCACTAGGGAGGGGGAAATGGTGTCAAATTTTTCTTTGTGCCTTTCTTGCTCCCGTTGCCTTCCTTGTGACCATGCTTCACCCTGAATAATCCATCAGAGCTCCAGGAGCAGCTGTAGAAAACATGTTTTTCTCTAGACGTCACCAGGAATCCCCTATGGGATACTGAATCCAACGGAGGTGGCCGAGGAAGTTTCTGATCTTGTCATGAAGTGCCTACTTGCTGCACATGACCTCACTGTCATTTCTGTCACTGCAGCAGCTGCTATTGTTTCCTCTAACTCACCCTCCACTGGTCACACTGGTACAACACGTACTGACCCTGCAACTGCTGCAATTAAGTGACTTGGAGCCTTATGTTGGCAGTTCCGCTTGCTCCCGCACTTGTACCAGAAGTGGGAGAAGCACCGAGAGCAGAAGAGGGCGGTGCAAAAGATGGCGGTTACAGTAGCAACAACAAGGAGGTGGAGGGAGCTGAGAAGGAGAAGGAGCTGGCAGAGGAATCTGATGAGGAGGAGCAGCAAAGGAACGCAGAGTAGCTGCCACGACGGTCCGCACGCCTCAACAAAGGTGCAAAGGACAGTGGGGAGCCGCTGAGGCGATCCGAGCGCCTCGCAAACAAACAGAGGCTGCTGGAGGAGCTGGTGAACTTGTGCACCGTTCCACCACCAACGGAGTCGTCCAATCCCGAGCTTCTCTTCCTCAGAGTCTCCGATGACCCAGCCACATTTGCTGAAGCCATGCACAGCGCTGAGGCGGCTGATTGGCGTGGCGCAGCAGATGAGGCGTATGATGCGCTCATGAAGAACGGCACCTGGACTCTCGAGGAGGCTCCATGCGGCAGCCGGGTGATCGGATGCCGGTGGATCTTCAGGCGCAAGCGTGGTGCGGATGGTAAGATTCTCAGGTACAAAGCACGGCTGGTTGCAAAGGAGTATGCACAGACGGAGGGTGTCGATTACAATGAGACATTGGCACCTGTCACTAAGTTCCCATCCATCCGAGCGATCCTCGCTCTTGCTGCTGCTATGGACTGGGAGGTGCACCAAATGGATGTGACGTGTGCATTTCAGAATGTTGACCTTGAGGAGGATGTGTACATGGAGCAGCTGGAGGGATATGTCATGGAAAGGAAGGAAGGTTTGGTGTGCAAGCTTGTGAAGGCCCTCTACGGCCTGAAGCAAGCCCCGCGAGCATGGTACCACAAGATGGATGAGCAGCTAGCTGGCCTTGGCTTTGTGCACAGTGAAGCAAACCATGCTGTCTATGGGCGCACACAAGAGGCAAACCAGGTCATCATCTTGCTCTATGTTGATGATCTGCTCATTACATTTGACTCCAAGTCTCTTTTGGACGATGTGAAGCAGTCCCTTGCTGCCAGGTTTGACATGGGAGAGCTCAGTTACTACCTTGGCCTTCAGGTCAAGCGCGACCGGCAGCAGCAGACTTTGGAGTTGTCGCAGAGCACGTGCGTGAGCGACATTGTCAAGCGCTTCAACATGGCAGGAGCGCGCAAAACAGCGACACCACTTGAAGTGGGAGCGAAGCTGAGCATGACGCATACTCCCCGCGGCATGCAAGAGAGCAGCCGCATGGAAGCAGTGCAGTACCAAGCAGCAGTTGGGAGGCTCATGTTTGCTGCAGTCGGTAGGTGCCTTGACATCAGCCAAGCAGTGGGAGTGCTCAGCAAGTTTTGCGCGAATCCGGGCATGCCGCATTGGGAGGCGGTTAAGCGCGTGCTGCGCTACCTCGACAGTAGCAGCAGCCTTTGCCTCACCTTCAACGGCAACAACAGCCCCATCCTCATCGGCTATATTGATGCAGATTGGGGAGGTGACCTGGACACTAGGAGGTGGACCAGTTGGTTCGTGTTTGTACTCGGGAGAGGTGCAATCAGTTGGAGGAGCAAGAAGCAAGAGTGCGCCGCCCTCTCCTCCACCAAAGCTGAGTACATCGCCTTGAGTGAAGCAGCAAAGGAAGCCGTGTGGCTGCATGAGATCCTTGCAAGCCTTGGACAGCAGCAAACCACAGTAACTACAATCTACTGTGACAACATGAGCGCCATTGCTCTGACCAAGAACGCAGAGTTTCACGCCCGCACCAAGCACATTGACTTGCGATATCACTTCATCCGCGAACTCATGGCAAAGAAGGTGGTGCAGATCAAGTTCTGCTCTTCGAGCATGATGCTGGCGGAATTCCTGACCAGGCCGCTGGCAGCACACTGCTTTCAGCAGTTGAGGGGACAGTGTGGACTTGTGTGATTTTTACTCTCGCAAACTGGGAGAATACTGGATATGGGGTGCCAAAGAAACGTGACCGAAGTGGGTTGCTCGATAAAAATCATCAGGTCGCAAAAGTGAATAGAGGATATTTTGCTCGTTGTGTAGCACTTTACGAAACTCGATTTGGAGTCCGTTTGAGGGAGACATGGAGTTTCAAGGTTTGGTGGCGATGGGTCCGGTTCAATTGATGGCTCCTGCACTACCAGCACAAATGACGGCCACAATTAATGGCCAAGGAGGTTTAGAGCGGCCTTCAGGGCGGAAAGGCGGCAGGAGGACCTTCAGGGAGCTTCAAGGAAGGTCCCCACCAAGATTATTGGTTGTGCACATGGCAGGGATGGTAATTCTCTTGTGTGAGAGTGTGACTGCCGCTCATCTCGCTAGGCTAGGAGTGTGCTAGGAGGTGAACTTTGACAGAGTGCTTCTTCCAGCTCCATGTGCCAAATGAGGCGTACTTAGGCTTGTTAGAAAGCTGCGCTAATGTACTTTCTCAGTCAAGAGTCGATTCAGACATTCGTGTTCTGTGCAGACCTACATTTTGATTCCGTAATTTCTGTCTGTGCAACCTGCAACTCCCTCTCACAAACAGTTGTACCTGCCTAGGCGGCTCTTAGTGAGCCTGATCACCTCCCTGAGGGCTGCCAAGATTCCATCAAGGGAAAATGAAGGCAATCCATGGCATGCACCATGGTGAAACGCGGTACATCATGTCCCATGCTGCTACTAACGGTCACCATTGTAGGGAGCATCAGAACTTGGGCCGGTTCGCAGGCAGTGGCCACACACACCCGCAACGTCGTTGGCGGATGCATAGGACTGGAACTCTGAATGTGACATTCCACAACCAATATCTACTGACGTGTTACGCGTGTGACAACCAATATCGTCATCGTATGGAAGATGGAGACCCCTTTGCATTCCAGAAGATGGTACCTGACGGGCATGCACGATCGTCATTTGTACTAAATGCAGTTGTGACGATACCTTGTCGTCATTTTTCAAAGATGACGACCTCTGCCAACAAAAAGCATAGCCCCTATGTTTTGCATGAGCATTCGTCAACACTAATGCAGCAATTTAGTTCTGGCCGTAGTACTTTATGTTGACGAGGCATAAAGAATTACGTTGAAGCTTCAATTCTATTGCCGTGTACACCTTAACTTTGCACGCAAATCTCACTAGAACAAAAAATGAAACGAATTCACAGAATCTAAAAACATTGTGACTAAAACAATCACACATGACAGCACATGCACACAATATCGGTAATGTTGTCATGTTTCCTCAAGAGTGGGTGCCGCATACACGGTTTTTTACTTTTCACATTTTGTGGACAATGCGGTCATTAGTCAAAATGAGTGGGTGGTTTGGTCGTCTTGTGTACATAGTGGGTATTCAGGAAGCATGAGGCTCAGAACGTGGGTAAAAAGGAATGAATCCGAATCCTAAAACCCCAAGTGTAATCTGGGATAGGGTTTGAAAGTGTTTTGTATGTATTAAAATGGGTTTTATTCTCCAAAAACAATATTCGGAGAAGGTATTTTTGCTCAATTGTGATCAATTGATTAGCCTTTTCTTGGACTTGCGAACCCCCATTTGCGGATCTTGACTTGTCTATGTTGGCGCGGGCGAAGCTAGTGCAACATCAAACCCTACATCCGCGAGCGGGGGTTTGTGAGTCCAGGAAAAAGAGGCTCGTCGCTTGATTGGGATTCTCGCGACGGCAGCGGTGACACATCACCCCTCTTGCTTTGCTCTATGGATGACTTGAACCTCGGATTGGCCACGAAATCGAATGTGGCAGAACTGTTTTCAACTTATTGGATACAGTTCATTTAATGTTTATTTTCTGGATATGTAAGGTTTATGTTCATGCTTGAGCGGATGTATCACTAGTGCGCCCCTTTGAAAACTTAGGCACCGTATTGATGTCTCGCAAGGGCCAGCATCTTGATGGTGATGGAGGCTGTTTCATTGCAGCAGTCGCTACCGAACACACGAGTGATGCATTTTCGCCTGGCCTGCATGCTCAACTGGCATCAGGTAAATATTGTCGGCCGGCATAGATTTTCAGTGCATATACATGAGTCACTACGATGTTTGCGATTTTTCCATCGAGCGACTAGGATTTGTCTTGTGATGTTAGGAAAACTGCGTATCATCGGAAAGCATGTTTTCAGAAAAGAGCATCAAGAAAGTGTTTGAAAAAACTTTAGAATTTTTTTGAAAAAGATGGTTCTAGAAGTGATTGCATGAGTTTTTACAAGTAGACGAGACCTTTCCTCCTTTCATATTCAGACAAGGAATTGTTTTGAAAAATATTGCGTTCCCGGAAATGGCTAGGTAAATAATAGGAACGCCATAAAGAGAGAAAAAGGATGAATATCTGGACCTAGCCAGATGCTAGGGCAATGCTCGTCTCTTCCGGTGAACCTGTCAACCCTGTTCCATGTAATCCCAAGGATAGGTCCAAGTATGTGCAAAATCGTACGTTTGCAAAGTTCATGACGTAAGAAGAATTGCATTGGGCCAAATAGATCAGATACCCATAAAACGCAAGTGTGACTTTGATCCGCCTGGTAGCGGCAAAAAAATACTAAAAAGCCCAGTCGAAAATCATGCCCTCTCGTGGCATGCGTCAACGGGCGAGCATAAAAAAAATTGCATGCGTACATCGCTCCCACGCGAGAATCGCTCCCTCGCGATTCATCGCTCCCTTGCGATGGAGCGAAAACGCCCTTCTTTCGTTTTGGATAACTTCTTGTAAACGCAAACCTATTCTTTTAACACACAAACCACATTCAAACCATACCCCGAATTACATTCAAGGTTTAGGGTTTTACTTTTCCGCGGGCTCCTGCTGGGCTCCGCGGAAGTGGGGCCCAGCAGGTTCCCTTTCAACGCATGGGAAGTCTCAAACTCCCCTCAAGCTCTAAAGAACCCCTCCCCCCTCTCCCCGCTAGTATCACAAACCCTTCAACGAAGGGGTTTGTGATACTAGCGGAGGATGCCGCATACCATGCGTCGTCAGCGCATGGCATGTGGTCTCGCCATGCATTTTTGTCTGGTTTCTTTGTTGCTGGCGTGGCGGTAGCGGCGGCTGATGGGTATGTACGGTCTGTTTTGCCCGACGACGGGCGAACCGGTTTTATATTTCTACTATTCGGGTATCTTGAATAGTAACCCAATCGCATTACTGTAGCAGGCTACCTTTTCATCTACATGTTAGCATCGCCTGAAAATCTCGGGCTGCATCAACACGGTGCCTTATGCGGCCCAGCGGATGATCATGGCGCAACCATCCTGCTGCGTTGTCCGACAGGAGACATGAGCACATAACATTGGTACCAACATCTGCCCCCACACGTGCCTGTTGGCAACACTGACGTGGACAGAGCTGTAACTGCACTGTGTGCTTTGTCTTGTGCAACTGCTGTATCGCGGACAGAGCTTGCTGACGCATGCGCGATCAACAATCGAACCATCATCTTGTTTGGAATGACGTCTGCACCTGCAACGTTTGCGCTAGCGACAAAGAAAATTTCACCAAAAATTCACAAAACTTGACCAACGACCAGCTTCACAAATTGTCAGGAAAAACAACCGCGAGCAGAACAAAAAGTGAAATTACATATTGTGCACACTTCGAGGCCCTTTCGCGAACCAAACCGAGGCTGGTAGAGGAACACCCTTGCGTGAATCTCGCACCAAAAACAACAGGGCATTGCCGAAATCAACGCGCCAACTGGCCTCGGCAAGAACGAAGGGAATAACCTGCTCGTGTAGGATGCGCTATGTGAACATCGCCGTCAACGTTAACGTGGACAGTCGATCCTTTTCGTATACAACCGGAAGGAGGTCGATGGCGTTGATTGTATCATCGTGCTTGTTCCCGAATGGACAGGAGAGTAAGAATTGCCAACAGGACCCAACCGCATGTAACTACTACAGGGACAGTCATCTGTATCGGCACCAGAACAGAAAACATCCATGTCATCAATCGTAAAGTGTTCGGAACCGGATCAATGGCCGAAGTCTCTCATCGAACGTTACAAAAACAGTTGACCCTCACTGTCAAAGTTTGAGATCGAGCCCCGACCTCGAGCACCACACGTACCAAATTATGTCCACATTCATGCACCATCAGTAACAACAGTGCTCAGTGGAACTTGAAAATTTTCGTCTATTCCGTTCAACCCACAGTTCCCATCGTGAACCATCACAAACGTGTACACTTATGAATTTCCACGTGGTATCCACATGGCAACATCGACCAGAAACATCCAAAAACCCTACCAACGTCCCCATGCAATACATACGATCGCTTTCTACCCACTTATATCTGCAGCGATCAACTATAGCTTTCAAAGTCCGACGTACGTTTCGAAGCGTCGACCTGCATTTCCTGCTCATCGGCAGCCTCTGAAATTTATTCCTCACCGACTTCTTTCGCGAGTAGGTACAACCATAGGGAATAACTGTGCCCGTTCATTGTGCAAAAACAACTTCGCTAGACGACCACCGTCCGATCACATTGTCGGACGTCCCAAGTGTTCAACAGCTATTCAGTGCATGTACATCGGACGACCTCCGTCTGATCAGACGACCACCGTCCCATCGGACGACCACCGTCCGATCAGTCACTATGAATTAACAACCACCATGGTATATATAAACCGTTGCGATGGTACAAACATAATGCTTGGTCCGGAAATAGCTTTCGCATGACATCGGTACCCTTGAGGGTGTTTTGTCCATTCTCTCATGTTNTCTTGTAGCCGGGGGACGAGGACGCAACCCCAACAAACACGTGGTCGGTCTTGTATTCACTGCGGGGAAGTTCTTCATTGTCAACTCAGGTGAAATCACGTTATGTACTAGATGCATTGATGTCTGGTGTCGAGAACGCGACCTTATCGGCTGAAACATTGTGGACACGTCACTGATCTCGTAAAACAGCTTGAACGAGGTCCGTCGAGCGAAAACATCGGACTCGTCAGTAACGCAGGTGGTCAGCTGTGACATGGACAGTCATTGTTCTCGTAACCAGAACAGAAGAGATACATTATGTCGTCCACATNATTGATGTCTGGTGTCGAGAATGCGACCTTATCGGCTGAAACATTGTGGACACGTCACTGATCTCGTAAAACAGCTTGAACGAGGTCCGTCGAGCGAAAACATCGGACTCGTCAGTAACGCAGGTGGTCAGCTGTGACATGGACAGTCATTGTTCTCGTAACCAGAACAGAAGAGATACATTACGTCGTCCACATCGGACGCATGAATCTGTTCGAAACCAGATCGATGGGCGATATCTCATGTCGGACGGTCCAAAACGATTGACGCTTAGCGTCGGATGTGTTCGATCCCCGACCACACGTCCACTGCATGTGCACATGCACGCACCACAGTCAATGACGACATTGCTCAGTTCAACCGGAACATATTTGAACTCTTCGGCTAAACCAACAGTTTACACGACCAACCGTCACAAACTAGTATACTTGCAATTTCACATGGTGGTACAAACAAGAGGTATCCGAAAACTGCTACCATCGGCCAAATACTGTGCGCACCATAGCCAAATACCCACTTTTCTACGATGCATTCGATTCCGTCAGCTATAGGTTAAAAAGCCGACACATGTAGCTCGAACCGACGAGGTGCGGAAACTGACCGATCTGAAACTATTACTTAGTGGCGTTGCAATCGAGGGTAGCAATCCCCGTCTCAGAAAAACGTCACCCCACATCTACCGTCCGATAACCACATCGAGCGGTTCCCGTTATTTTTTCGCATTGAGCAAAACCTGTCTATCGAAGAGTGCATAAATGGCGACCATCTGAGAATCTGAGAAATACTTGTACAAAAATGGACACCCCACGCTCACCGTTGGATACGCACATCTAATGGTGCCCGTTTTTCTCGTGCATGGTACAAAACCTGACTATCAAAGAATCCCTACATGTCGACCATCTGAAAGGAACATGTAGAAAGAATCGAGGCACGATCGATGACGACAGAAATGCATTATCCCCATTGATTTCTATCCGCCATGTCAACGCGCAACCTAAGCCACGTGTATGATTCCAAGGTCTGCGTGGACCATGTCCAGAGTGCTATCGTGTCCTTCGCGTCTGCATGTCCACATGCAGAGCATTTCCTTCCTTCCGCGCATCGGGCTGCGTTCAAATGCATTGGTGCCACGTAATCAGCGCAAGAAGATTAGTTCGCAAACGGCGTCCACACGGCGTTGGGAGGTCTATTTTGTATTGTAAGGCAGATTTACTGCTCTCGTGGACACGTTATCGATGTCGTAAAACAGCTAGAACGAGGTCCGTCGTGAGAGAACTCGGACTCGTAAGCAACGCAGGTAGTCAACTGTGACATGGACAGTCATTGTTCTTGTAACCAGAACAGAAGAGATCCATTACGTCGTCCAGATCGAACGCATGAATCTGTTCGGAACCAGATCGATCGGCGATATCTCATGTCGGATGGTCCAAAACGGTTGACGCATAGCGTCGGATGTGTTCGATCCCGGACCACACGTCCACTGCATGTCCACATGCATGCACCACCGTCAATGACGACATTGCTAAGTTGAACTGTAACTAATTTGAACTCTTCGGCTAAACCAACAGTTTACACAACCAACCTCACAAACTAGTATACTTGAAATTTCACATGGTGGTACAAACAAGAGGTATCCGGAAACTGCTGGTATCACCCAAATACCGTGGACATAATAGCCAATTACCCACTTATCTATGACGCAGACGATTTGGCCAACTTTAGGTTGAAAAGTCGACACATGGAGCTCCAAACGTCGAGCTGCGGAAATTGGACGATCTGAAACTGTTATTTAGTGGCGACTTTTAATCGAGGGTAGCAATATCCGTCTTGAAAAAACTTTACCCCACGTTCGCCGTCCGATAACGACATCTAACGGTGCTCGCTATTCTTGCGCATTGAACAAAACCTGTCTATCGAAGAGTCCGTACATGGCGATCATCTGAGAATTACATGTAGAAATATCGACATCCCACACAAACCGTCGGATACGCACATCTAACGTTGCCCATATTTCTCGCCCATGGTACAAAACCTGTCTATCGAAGAGTCCCTACATGGCGACCATCTGAGAAAATCATGTAGAGAAAACCGATAAACGATCAATGACGTCATAACTGAATTATCCCATTGATTCATATCCGCCACGTCAACGCGCAACCTAAGCCACGTGTACGATGCCGAGGTCTGCGTGGATCATCGTGGAACAAAACCTGTCTATCGTGTTCGTGTCTGCATGTCCACATGCGGAGCATTGTCCTTCCTTCCGCGCATCGGGCTGCTTGCAAATGCATTGGTGCCACGTAATCAGCACAGGAAGATTCGTTCGCAAACGGCGTCCACACGGCTTTGGGAGGTCTATTGTGTATTGTACAGCATATTTGCTACTCTGTTGACACGATCGATGTCGTAAAACAGCTCGAACGAGGTCCGTCGTGCGAAAACATCGGTCTCGTAAGAAACACAGGTACTTTGCTGTGACATGGACAGTCATTGTTCTCGTAACCAGAAAAGAAGAGATCCACAACGACGACGTCCACATCGGATGCATGAATCTGTTTGAAACCTCATCGATGGCGATATCTCATGTCGGACGGTCCAAAACGGTTGACGCTTAGCGTCGGATGTGTTCGATCCCCGACCACACGTCCACTGCATGTGCACATGCATGCACCACCGTCAATGACGACATTGCTCAGTTGAACTGTAACTAATTTGAACTCTTCGGCTAAACCAACAGTTTACACTACCAAGCGTCA
>SZWC01019622.1:15431-47555 GCA_023375785.1 Penium margaritaceum
GTGCTTGTTGTGGATGCTTCCTCTGGTGCTCTGAGTTCTCCCACATTTGGTGGCTCTGGACTCTCCAACAATTCTGCTGCTCTTTTGCCTCGATTGCTACTGCCACTGCCGTCACCCCGTAACCCCGTGCCACCCTCCGTGCTCCTCCGCCTTTGCCTCTAAACCCGCATACTGCTCCTCCTTGTTGTCCCCACATCCTTCTTATGGCTTCCATCTTTGATGCCCTGGCCGCCCATCCGGTTGTTGTCCACTCTACCATCCCGGTCGCCGCTGCCCCCACGATTGGCCATGCAGCTCCTCCCCTCCCTGCCACTGGTCCTGGAACTGGCACCAGTCGTGGATTTGCTGTCCCGAGAAATGGGAGCAATGATAATGATTTTCACCTTTTTTCCTCGGTTGCTCCCATTGTAACTCTTCACTAACTTGAATGCTTTCCACCCATTGCCACTCTTCCTGCTCGCCCTGACAAGGGTTGGTCTTCCCTTCTTGCCCTCCACTTGTTTGACTCACTTTGCAAAACCGCCTCCCTTCTGGTCGGCCTCCGTGCCCTCCGCTCTTGTCCCAACAAGTCTCTTAGGAACTACCTGGATCACGCTGAGCTCCTTAAAAGCGAGCTTCTTATTGCTGGATCTTCCTTGAATGATTAGGCCTTTGTTTTTTTGGTCGTCATTGGACTTGGTCCCGCATTCTCCAGAGCTCTTACCTCATTTCCCCTTACCTTTATCCTCTAGATTGTTTATCAGACCCTGAGCACTAACTGGCCCGCTCTTCTTGATGGTGTTTGGACCTTTCAAACTGTGTATCAACATTCCATGGCACTTGCTGATCCCTTTCCTCCTGATGTCATGTGCGGCATCCTTCCTCCCCTGACTGCCCATGCCTTTTGTGTTCATGTTCTTGCTGTTCATGCTCCGCCTGGTGGGGGCGACACCAGACAACCTGACCACTAGACCTGTGGTGTTGTGGGTCATCATCACAATGAATGCACCCTTCCTTGAGTTCCTGACCTTCATGAGTGGATTGCTTGCCAGCATGCTTTCTTTGTGGCCGCGCGTATGGTGCTCTTGCTGCCCCTCCACTAGCTGTGTTGGATATGGGGAGCCAAAAAATTGACCAAAGTGGGTTGCTCGATAAAACTCACCAGGTCACAAGAGTGAATAGAGGATGTTTTTCTGGTCCTGTAGCACTTTACGGAACTCAATTCGGAGTCTGTTTGAGGGAGATATGGATTTTCAAGGTTTGGTGGCAATGGGTCCGGTTCAAGTGACGGCTCCTGCTCTACCACCACCAATGACAGCCACAATTATTGGCCAGGGACGTTTGAAGCAGCCTTCAATATAGAAAGGAGACAGGAGGACCTTCAGGCAGCTTCAAGGAAGGTCCCCACCAAGATTATTGGTTGTGCACATGGCACGGATGGTAATTCTCTTGTGCGAAAGTGTGACTGCCGATCATCCCACTAGGCAAGGAGTGTGCTAGGAGGTGAACTATGACAGAGTGGTTCTTCCAGCTCCATGAGTCAACTGAGGCATAATTAGGCTTGTTAGAAATCTGTGCTAATTCAATTTCTCACTCAAGAGTCAAATCAGAAATTTGCGTTCTTTGCAAACCCTCATTCATTTTCGTAATTTCTGTCTGTGCAACCTGCAACTCCCTCTTACAAACATTTGGTCCTGCCTAGGTGGCTCTTGGTAAGCCTGATCACCTCCTTGAGGGCTGCCCCAGTTTCCATCAGTGGTATCAGAGCTAGAACAAGGCTTTGTCTCATCCTAAAGGCATTCCTTGCACCCGTTTCTGTGAGAGAATCGTTTGTGGAGTGAACGTTGCACTAGTATGGCGACATTCGCTTCCGTGGTGGCCGGCGTCAACATCGCCAAGTTTGAAGGCAAGAACTTCTTCAATTGGAGCAACAACATGAATATGGTGCTGATGGAGAAGGGTATGTGGAGCCAGGTGGATGAGAAGGAGAAGGAACCAACAGAAAACTCCCTCTCTCCTGGCGAGGCCCGTACCTACCGCGAGAAGCGTGACCGTGCCCTCGCAACCATNGAAGGCAAGAACTTCTTCAACTGGAGCAACAACATGAATATGGTGCTGATGGAGAAGGGTATGTGGAGCCAGGTGGATGAGAAGGAGAAGGAACCAACAGAAAACTCCCTCTCTCCTGGCGAGGCCCGTACCTACCGCGAGAAGCGTGACTGTGCCCTCGCAACCATCTACCTCCACCTTGCCAAACGGCACCAACTCCTTGTCCGTGGCATCCTCACGCCAAAGGAGGTTTGGAAAAATCTTGAGTCCACTTATGCTTCCAAGTCAATCCTCATGAACATGCAGCAGCATTGTCACTTTCACACTGTGAAGATGTATGAGTATGGATCCAGGATTGACTGCATCAACATGGTCAAGTCTCTCTCTGACCAACTTGCTGCAATTGAGGACCCGGTCAACGAGTGTGTGTTTATGCTAACCATCCTCTCTGGCCTTCCTAGCAGCTACACTCCTCTCATTGTTGCCCTGGACTAGCGCGGCGACAAGCTCTACCTCAATGATGTGGAGGAGAGCCTACTGTTTGAGGAGGAGCGGCGTAAGGGAGAGGAGGGCAGAAGCGGACTGGACGTTGCTCTCATCACCAACTCTGGTCATGGAGGTGGTGCTGCACCAACCAGGGGCAACGGTGGAGAAGGGAAGAAGAAGGGGAATTGCCACTACTGTAAGACGCTGGGCCATTGGGTGCGCGAATGCCGAAAGAAGAAGGTGGACCTTGCGGCTGGAGTGGGAGCGGTAAAGCATTCTGACGCTTCTACAAACGCAGCAAATTGGGAGAGTGAATTTGTGAACCCCATCCGGGACCTGCACGTCTCCAAAAATACCGCCTTGTTGTGGATCATCAACTCGGGAGCTACACGGCACATGAAATGTCGCCGGGAGTGCTTCGTTGTCTACACCGCCATTGAGCCTCGTCGAGTGTACATGGGGAACAATCATGTGAAAATGACGGTTGGGTAGGGTGAGATTGTGTTTTGTGCTTCCGTTGAAGGTAATCACGTGGAACGTTGTGTGAAGGGGGTCCTCCATGTTCCGGGGCTGGCAGCTAACCTCCTCTTTGTCTCATCTCTCATCTCGGAAGGCATTCAGGTTTGCTTTGAGAATGGTGGCTGCACGATCTCTTCCCGTGCAGGCGATGTGCTTGCGAAAGTGAATAAGGAGGACGGTCTTTACCGCCTCTACGTGGCGTCGGAGAAGGAAGCCGACTCAGCGTTCGCGGCGAGAGAGGGAAAACACGACATCGGCCTGTGGCACCGCCGGCTCGGTCACCTCGGCTTTGGTGCCATCATCTACATGCAGCAGATGGTCCCTGGCCTGGAGCTCAAGGGGGTGAAGCAGCCTGGTGCATTGGCTTGTGAGAGTTGCATCGAAGGGAAGCAAGCCCGCGCTCCTTTCACGGGGGAAGGGAAGGGGGCGGCTGAGCTTCTCTCACTCGTTCACTCTGATTTGTGCTGTCCTATGCCATCACAGTTGCTTTCCGGCAAATTGTACTTTGTCACATTCATTGATGAAAAGTCAAGGAAGATGTGGGTTGATGCTGTCCTTCTTGGCTGGCAAGGAAACGTGCTTTGATGCTTTCAAAGCGTGGGTTGATGCTGCTGATGCATGTGAAAGTGCCAGAAAGTGACAAAAATAGGTTGCTTAAAAAAAATCATCTGGAATAACAGTTGCATAGAGGATATTTCACAGGTTCCAACGCACTTTACGCAACTCAATTCGGAGTCCTTTTGAGTGAGAGATGGATTTCCAAAGTTTGGAGATCATGGGTCGGGTTCAAGTGACGACCTGAGCACTTAGAGCTCAAAAGATGGCAGGATTATTGGCCAGGACGGCTGAGAGCGGCCTTCAAGGAGGAAAGGCAGCTGGAGAACCTCCAAGAGACTTCAAGGAAGGTGCAAACAATGATTTTTGGTCTTCTATGTTGTGTGAGACATAATTCTCTTGTGTGACAAGGTGACTGCCGCTCATCCTGCTAGGCTAGGAGAGTGTGCTTGAGGGTAGACTTTGACAGAGTGTATCTCATTGCTCCCTGGGCAAAATGAGTCATATAAGGGCTTGTTTGAAAGCTGTTACAATGCAATTTCTCACTCAATAGTTGATTAAGACATTCTCCTTCTCCACACAACTACAATTGCATCCGTAATTTCTGTCTGTGCAACCTGCAACTCCCTCTCACAAACAGTTGGTCCTACCTAGGCGGCTCTTGGTGAGCCTGATCACCTCCCTGAGGGCTGCCCCAGTTTCCATCAGTGGTATCAGAGCTAGAACAAGGCTTTGTCTCATCCTTGAGGCATTCCTTGCACCCTGTTGTGTGAGAGAGTTGTTTTGGGGGCTGAACATTGCATTACCATGGCGACATCCGCTTCTGTGGTAGCCGGCATCAACATCGCCAAGTTCGAAGGCAAGAACTTCTTCAATTGGATCAACAACATGAAGATGGTGCTGATGGAGAAAGGTCTTTGGAGCCAGGTGGATGAGAAGGACCCAGAAGCCTCTTGGCGAGGCCCGTACCTAGGGCGAGAAGTGTGACCGCGTCCTCGCAACCATCTACCTACTCGCCGAACGGCAGCAACTCCTTGTCCGTGGCATCCTCACGCCAAAGGAGATTTGGAAAAAGCTTGAGTCCACTTATGCTTCCAATTCAATCCTCATGAACATGCAGCTGCGTTGTCGCTTTCACACCGTGAAGATGGATGAGTTTGGATCCATGATTGAGTATATCAACATTGTGAAGTCCCTCTCAGACCAGCTTGCTGTGATTGAGGATCCTTTCAAGGAGCGTGTGGTCATCCTTACCATCCTTTCTGGCCTTCCTAGCAGCTACACTCTTCTCTTTGTTGCCCTGGACCAGCGTGGCGACAAGCTCTCTCTCAACGATGTGGAGGAGAGCCTGCTATTTGAGGAGGAGTGGTGCAAGGGAGAGGACGGTGGAAGCGGTCTAGACGTCGCTCTCATCTCCAACTCTGGTCATGGTGGTGGTGTTGCACCAACCAGGGGTAATGGCGGAGGAGGGAAAAAGATGGGGAATTGCCACTAGTGCAGGATGCCGGGCTATTGGGCGCGCGAATGCCGGAAGAAGAAGGCGGACCTTGTGGCTGGAGTGGGAGCGGGAAAACATCACGACGCTTCCGCAAATGCAGCAGATTGGGACAGTGGATTTGTGACAACCATCCGGGTCATGCATGTCTCCAACAACACTGCCTTGTTCTGGATCAATGACTCGGGAGCCACGCGGTATATGACGTGTCGTCGGGACTGGTTCGTCGTCTACACCACCATCGCGCCTCGTCGGGTGAACATGGGGGACAATCATGTGCAAATGGCGGTTGGGGAGGATGATATTGTGTGTTGTGCTTCCGTAGAGGCTAAGCACGTGGAACGTCATGTGAAGGGGGTGCTCCATGTTCCGGGTCTGGCAGCCAACCTCCTCTCTGTCTCATCTCTCATCTCCGAAGGCATGCAGGTTTGCTTTGCGAATGGTGGCTGCACTATCTCTGCCTGTGTAGGCCGTGTGCTTGCAAAAGCAAACAAGGAGGACAGTCTTTATTGCCTCTACGTGTCGTTGGAGAAGGAAGCCGACTCAGCATGGGTAGTGAGAGAGGGAAAACTCGACATCGGCCTGTGGCACCGCCGGCTTGGTCACCTCGGCTTTGGCGCCATCATCTCCATGCAGCAGATGGTCCGCGGCCTGGAGCTCAAGGGGGTGAAGCAGCCTGGTGCATCGACTTGTGAGAGCTGCATTGAACGGAAGCAAGCCCGCGCTTCCTTCACGGGGGAAGGGAAGCGGGCATGTGAACCTCTCTCACTCATTCACTCTAATTTGTGTGGTCCCATGCCATCACAATCCTTGTCTGGCAAGTTGTACTTTGTCACGTTCATTGATGAAATGTTGACGAAGACATGGGTGTCCTTCCTGGTTGGCAAGGATGAGTGCTTTGATGCTTTCAAGGTGTGGATTGCTGCTCTACAGAATGAGGGTGGCAGGCGGTTGAAGGTGCTTTGCAGCGACGGTGGAGGAGAGTACCTCTCGCACCTTCCTCAAGCGTTGTAGGATCAGGCACGAGGTCATCCCACATGGAACACTGCAACTGAACGGCGTGGCTGAACGCGCAAACCGCAGGCTCATGGAGCTTGTTTGGAGCATGCTTAAAGACGTGGAGCTCCCGCCAACATTTTGGGCGGAAACGATCAACACTGCTGTGTACCTGAAAAACCGGAGGCCCACGCGCGCCGTGCCACTGATGACACCGGAGGAGGCGTGGACAGGACTCAAGCCAACAGTGACGCACCTGAAAGTCTTTCAGTGTGGCGCATTTGTGCACGTGCCTTCTGGCAACCGCAACAGGCTGGACGCAAAGTTGGTGAAGGCAGCCTTCCTCGGCTATGACACCATGGGATACCACCTCTACAACCTCGCTGCTCGCAAGATCATCCGCAGCAGCGACGTCGTCTTTCAAGAGGAAGTGAAGGGCTGGACTTGGAGCCCTATGACTGCTGTTCCACTTGCTCTCACTCTTGTACCTGAAGTGGGAGAAGTTCCGGTAGCAGAAGAGGGTGGTGACAGCGTTAACGACAAGGAGGTGGAGGGAGCTGAGAAGGAGAAGGAGCCAGCAACCAAATGTGATGAGGAGGTGCAACAAAACAATGTACAGCAGCTACGACAATGGTCCGCACGCATCAACAAAGGTGCAAAGGACAGTGGGGAGCCGCTGAGGCGATCCGAACGCCTTGCAAGCAAACAGAGGCCGTTGGAGGAGCTGGTGAACCTGTGCACCGTTCTACCACCAACGGAGTCATCTGATGTCGAGCTTTTCTTTGTCACAGCCACCAATGACCTAGCCACATTCGCTGAAGTCATGCGCAGCGCCGAGACGGTACATTGGCGTGCCGCAGTAGACAAGGAGTATCGTGCACTCATGAAGAACATCACTTGGACCCTCGAGGTAGCTCCACGTGGCAGCCGGGTGATCTGGTGCCGGTGGATCTTCACACGCAAGCGTGGTGCGGATGGTAAGGTGCTCAGGTACAAAGAACGGTTGCAAAGGGATACCCCTTTCAGGGTGTGGACTACAATGAGACATTTGTACCTGTCGCAAAGTTCCCATCCATCCGAACAATCCTCGCACTTGCTGTTACTATGGTCTAGGAGGTGCACCAAATGGATGTGACTAGTGCATTTCTGAATGGTGACCTTGAGGAGGAGGTGTACATGGAGCAACCGGAGGGGTATGTGGTGGAGAGAAAGGAGGATTTGGTGTGCAAGATCGTGAAGGCTCTCTACGGCCTGAAGCAAGCCCCGCGAGCATGGTACCACACGATGCATGAGCAGTTGGCTGCCCTTGGCTTTGTGCACACTGAAGAATACCATACTGTCTATGGGTGCACACAAGAGGCAAGCCATGATCTGCTCATTGCATCTGACTCCAAGTCTCTTTTGGACGATGTGAAGCAGTCCCTTGCTGCCAGGTTCAACATGAAGGACATGGGAGAGCTCAGTTACTACCTTGGCCTTCAGGTCAAGCGCAATTGGCAACAGCAGTCTTTGGAGCTTTACCACGTACGTGAGCGACATCGTTAAGCGATTCAACATGGCAGGAGCGCGCAAGGCCGCTATACCACTGGAAGTGGGAGCGAAGCTGAGCATGACACAGACTCCCCACGGCAAGAAGATAGCAGCCACATGGAAGTAGTGCCGTACCAAGCAGCAGTTGGGAGCCTCATGTACGCAGCAGTCGGCACGCGCCTCGACATCAGCGCAGCAGTGGGAATTCTGAGGAAGTTTTGCACAATTCTGGGCGCACCGCATTGGGAGGCGGTTAAGCGGATGCTGCGCTACCTTGACATCAGCAGCAGCCTTTGCCTCACCTTCAACTGCAACAACTGCCCCATCATCATTGGCTACAGTGATGCAGATTGACGAGGTGACCTAGACACAAGGAGGTCGACCACTGGGTTTGTGTGTGTGCTCGGGGGAGGTGCAATCAGCTGGAGGAGCAAGAAGCAAGAGTGCGTTGCCCTCTCCTCCACCAAAGCAGAGTACATCGCCCCGAGTGAAGCAGTTAAGGAAGCCGTGCGGCTGCGTGAGCTGCTAGCAAGCCTTGGACAGCAGCAGACCACAGCCACCACCATCTACTGTGACAACATGAGCACCATTGCTCTGACGAAGAACGCTGGGTTTCACGCTCGCACCAAGCACATCGACCTGCAATACCACTTCATATGCGAGCTCGTGGCAAAGCAGGTGGTGCAGATCAAGTTATGCCCTTCAAGCATGATGCTGGCAGACTTTCTGACCAAGCCGCTGGCAGCGCACCGCTTTCAGCCGGTGAGGGGACAGTGCAGACTTGTGTGATTTCTGTTCTCGCAAAGTGGGAGAATGATGGATATGAGAGTGCCACAAAGTGACAAAAATAGGTTGCTTGATAAAAATCATCTTGAATAACAGTTACATAAAGGATGTTTCACAGGTTCCAACGCACTTTAAGGAACTTGAGTTGGAGTCCGTTTGAGTGAGATATGGATTTCCAAAGTTTGGTGATCATGGGTCGGGTTCAAGTGACGACCTGAGGACTTTGAGCTCAAAAGGCGGCAGGATTATTGGCCAGGACGGCTGAGAGCGGCCTTCAAGGAGAAAAGGCGGCTGGAAGACCTCCAAGAGGCTTCCAGGAAGATGTAGACAATGATTGTTGGTCTTCCAAGTGGTGTGAGACATAATTCTCTTGTGTGACCAGGTGACTGCCGCTCATCCCGCTACGCTAGGAGAGTGTGCTAGAGGGTAGACTTTGACGGAGTGTATGTCAGTGCTCCCTACGCCAAATGAGGCATATAAGAGCGTGTTAGAAAGCTATGACAATGCACTTTCTCAGGAGTTGATTTAGACATTTGTTTTCTCTGAAAACCTACAATCGCTTCCGTAATTTCTGTCTGTGCAACCTGCAATTCCCTCTCACAAACAGTTGGTCCTGCCTAGGTGACAGGACCAACTTAGTGAGCCTGATCACCTCCCTGAGAACTGCCCCAGTTTTCATCAGCTGCACAGAATGAGAGTGGCAGGCGTTTGAAGGTGCTTTGCACTGATGTTGGAGGAGAGTACCTCTCCAACGACTTCCGCACCTTCCTCAAGCATCAAGGGATTAAGCACGAGGTTACCACACCTGGAACACCGCAGCTGAAAGGCATGGCTGAATGCGCAAACCGCACACTCATGGAGCGTGTTCGCACCACGCTCCAAGACGTGGAGCTCCCACCAACCTTCTGGGTGGAAGCGGTCAACACTGCCGTGCACCTGAAAAACCGGAGTCCCACGCGCGCCGTGCCGGTAATGACACTGGAGGAGGCGTGGACGGAACGGAAGCCAACAGTCACGCACCTGAAAGTCTTCGGTTATGGTGCATTTGTGCACGTGCCCACCGGCAGCCGTAACAAGATAGACACAAAGTTAGTGAAGGCTGCCTTCCTTGGCGACGACACCATGGGATACCGCCTCTACAACCTCGCTGCACGCAAGATCATCCGCAGCCGTGACGTGGTCTTTCAAGAGGATGTGAAGGGCTGGACTTGGAGCCCTAAGTCTACAGTTCCACTTGCTCCCGCACTTGTACCTGAAGTGGGAGAAGTTCCAGTAGCAGAAGAGGACGGTGCGGAAGATGGCGGTGACAGCGGTAACGACAAGGAGGTTGAGGGAGCTGACAAGGAGAAGGATCGAGCAGCCGAATCTGATGAGGAGGAGCAACAAAGCATCATACAACAGCTGTGACGACAATCCATACGCATCAACAAAGGTGCAAAGGATAGTGCGGAGCCGCTGAGGCGATCTGAGCGCCTCGCAAGCAAACAGAGGCCGCTGGAGGAGCTGGTGAACTTGTGCACCGTTCCACTACCAACAAATTTGACTGACCTCAAGCTTATCTTCCTCACGGTCACCAATGAACCAGCCACATTTGCTGAAGCCATGCGCAGCGCCGAGGTGGCTGGTTGGCGTGCTGCAGCAGACAAGGAGTATGGTGCGCTCATAAAGAACGGCACCTAGACCCTCGAGCAAGCTCCACGTGGCAGCCGGGTGATCGGGTGCCGGTGGATCTTCACACGCAAGCGTGGTGCGGATGGTAAGGTGCTCAGGTACAAAGCACGGCTGGTTGCAAAGGGGTATGCACAGATTGAGGGTGTGGACTACAATGAGACATTTGCACTTGTCGCAAAGTTCCCATCCATCCGAGCAATCCTAGCTCTTGCTGCTGCTCCGGACTGGTAGGTGTACCAAATGGATGTGACTTGTGCATTTTTGAATGGTGACCTCAAGGAGGATGTGTACATGGAGCAGCCAGAGGGGTATGTGGTGGAGGGAAAGGAGGATTTGGTGTGCAAGCTTGAGAAGGCCCTCCACAGCCTGAAGCAAGCCCTGCAAGCATGGTACCACAAGATCGATGAGCAGCTGGCTGGCCTTGGCTTTGTGCGCAGTGAAGCTGACCATGCAGTCTATGGGGGCATGCAAGAGGCAAGCCAAGTCATCATCTTGCTCCATGTTGACAATCTGCTCATTGCATCTGACTCCAAGTCTCTTCTGGACGATGTGAAGCAGTCCCTTGTTGCCAGATTTGACATGAAAGACATGGGAGAGCTCAGCTACTACCTTGGCCTTCAGGTCAAGCGCGATTGGTAGCAGCTAACTTTGAAGTTGTCGCAGAGCACGTACGTGAGCGACGTCGTCAGCCGCTTCAACATGGCAGGAGCGTGCAAGGCCGCAACACCACTGGAAGTGGGAGCAAAGCTGACCATGACGTAGACCCCCCGCGGCATGCAAGAGAGCAGCCGCATGGAAGCACTGCCGTACCAAGCAGCAGTTGGGACCCTCATGTACGCAACAGTCGGCACATGCCTTGACATCAGCCAAGCAGTGGGAGTTCTCAGCAAGTTTTGTGCGAATCCAGTTGTGCCGCATTGGGAGGCGGTCAAGCAGGTGTTGCGCTACCTTGACAGCAGCAGCAGCCATTGCCTCACCCTCAATAGCAACAACAGCCCCATCCTCATCGGCTACAGTGATGCAGATTGGGTAGGTGACCTGGACAGAAGGAGGTTGACCAGTGGGTTCGTGTTTATACTCGGGGGAGGTGCAATCAGCTAGAGGAGCAAGAAGCAAGAGTGTGTCGCCCTCTCCTCCACCGAAGCTGAATACATTGCCTTGGGTGAAGTAGCAAAGGAAGCCATGTGGCTGTGTGAGCTGCTAGCAAGCCTTGGACAGTAGAAGACCACAGCAACTACAATCTCCTGTGACAACATGAGTGTCATTGCTCTGACCAAGAACGCAGAGTTTCTCGCCTGCACCAAGCACATTGACTTGCGATATCACTTCATCCGCGAACTCGTGGCAAAGCAGATGGTGCAGATCAAGTTCTGCCCTTCAAGCATGATGCTGGAAGACTTCTTAACCAAGCTGCTGGCAGCGCACTGCTTCCAGCAGCTGAGGGGACAGTGTGGACTTGTGTGATTTTTATTGTCGTAATGTGCAAGAATATTGGATATGGGGTGCTGAAAAAGTGACCAAAGTGGGTTGCTTAAAAAAATGACCAGGTCACAAGAGTGAATAGAGGATGTTTTGCTGGCTTTGTAGAACTTTACGGAACTCGATTCGGAGTTTGTTTGAGGGAGATATGGATTTTCAGCGTTTGGTGGCAATGGGTCCGGTTCAAGTGACGGCTCCTGCACTACTTGCACCAATGACGGCCACAATTATTGGCCAGGGAGGTTTGGAGCGGCCTTCAAGGTAGAAAGGTGGCAGGAGGACCTGCAGGGAGCTTCAAGGAAGGTCCCCACCAAGATGATTGGTTGTGCACGTGGCAGGAATGGTAATTCTCTTGTATGAGAGTGTGACTGCCGCTCATCCCGCTAGGCTAGGAGTGTGCTAGGAGGTGAACTTTGACAGAGTGGTTCTTCCAGCTCCACGTGCCAAATGAGGTGTACTTAGGCTTGTTAGAAAGCTGTGCTAATTTCAGTTCTCAATCAAGAGTCGATTCAGACATTTGACAGAGTGGTTCTTCTAGCTCTTCTGCAAACCTACATTTGCTTTCGTAATTTCGGTCTGTGCAATCTGCAACTCCCTCTCACAAACAGTTGGTCCTGTCTAGGCGGCTCTTGGTGAGCCTGATCACCTCCCTGAGGGCTGCCCCAGTTTCCATCATGCTGGACCTCAAGGAGATGCCCCCGTCACCGCTCCTGCTGGCTCCGTACCCCTTGCCGCTGCAGCTCCACCCCTTACTGAGGATGCAATCGTCAACCTCCTTTCCCGTGTTCTTGCGGAGGACATCCTTGGTGGTCCTCGGTCTGCTGGTACATTGGTGCTATTTGATCTTGTCACTGTGCCCACCTCTCTTCCATTGTCCCCCTGTAGTCCCTTGTTGACCTCTTCATCCATTGTAACGTCTCCTTGTACGATGGCCTACTGCCTCCTCTCGTACAATAAGCATGTTATATCTCCATCTTTGGATGTTGATGGTGCTGCCACTGACCACATGTGCCCTGTTTGTGAGATACGTTTAGTGTTCATCCCTGAATCCATCATCGCCGCTGTGTACATGGGTGATGGTGACCCTCTGCCTTCTCTTTGCATTGGCACTATTTTCCCGGTGTCCAATGTCAATGACTTGTCCTTGACATCTGTCCTCTATGATCCTGCCCTTGACTTCTCACTCTTTTATTTCCTTGATCTTGATGTTTGTGGTTTCTCCCTTACTTATGTGTCTGGTCTTGTCGCTAGTACAGATTGCACCAGTGTTCGTGCTATCCTTCACGGTCGTTGTCTCCTAGAGAGGGCCTGTATGAGGTCCTCAATCCCCACTCTGTCTCCATCCACAAAGCTCACATTGTTGCACTTGTTGCCCTTTCTTGTTGTGCCCACTCACATCTCTTTCACCATCACTTTCTCCATCTCCCCTCTTCTGCCGTTACCTCTCTCCTCCATGCTCTACCCGTTGATGGTTTGTCTAACCCTTGGTGCCCAATGTGCTGGTGCCTACACCTTTTGCATAGTCAGCAAAATATATTGACTGCCCTTTCCCTCCTCTCCCTCCAGTGTGTCCGTACCACTGGATCTCATCCACGCCAACATCCTTGGCCCTCTCCAGGATGATTCTCTTGGAGAGAATGCAACCTATGTCCTTAGCGTGATTGATGACTACTCTCACTTTACATGGGTATTCTTTCTTCAAGCAAGAGTGAGGTCATTGTGACTGTTTAGTCGTGGTACGCATCCACCCAAGGCCTAGTCACCACAAGCTCCTCCACATTCACTCCAGTCGTGGATTGAGCCTTTTGGTGATACCATGGCCTTATTTGATCATGCGGATCCTCTCCATGAGCTCTTTGTCCCCTATTTGTGGCAACAAAATAGGGTTGTGGAATTCTAGAACCTCACACTCACCATGGTTGTATCCACCATGATGGCCAAGGCTTCCTTGACTGTAAGCGGAGCTTCTGGTCCGAGGTGGCCCGCTACCTTTCATGTTTTTGGAACCGGATTCCTCACGGTCCCCTTACCCCCAACACAATTCTTTTTCAACTCTTCTTTGGTTGGTTAGATGACCTCAGTCAGGCCGTGGTGTTGAGTACCATGGCCACAATTTACCTTGCCCCCTTCCCGTTCTGGCAAGCTTGATCCACCCGGCTATCTCTATGTCATCATTAGGGTCGCTCCGCGGTCTTGCATGCATCAGGTCTGGGATCCGGTCGAGCATTGAATCATCGAGTCATGTCACACTTCTTTGAACAGCTGACTTACAATGTGTTTCCTAAGGATCGTTGTCTCCCTCGTATGACCTCTACCACTACGTACTCCACCAACGATCTCATGTGTGCTGGGTCTCCACCACCTTCCCACCCTATCTCAGCGCCGCCCGCCTCCCCTACTCCACTCCCTGTCCCCACCGGAGGAATGCTTGCATCCGCTTTCCCACCTTCCTCCCACCTCTTCCGTCCCTCCGTCTCCCTGTTGGTTGCGTCTCCTCCACCTCTCGTTCCACCTCTTGTCAACCTTTTGGTCCCTTCCCATGCACCCGCCCCTGTCCTTACCCCCTTGCATGCCTCCCCTCATATATCATCTCTCATTTCAGTGAGATTATTTCCACTTAAACCAACTCCCCTGTCTCCACCTCTGGTTCCCCCTGCACTCCTTGCACTCGCTGCGGTGTCCATGAAATCTCCCACGTCGAGCACACCTCCCATGCCCCTCCCTCCTCTATTTAACCCATCCCATTGCCATGGTGGTCCACCGTCTGTCTCCCCATTTCCGGCCCTCTTCTCATCCCATGTGCCTTCCCCTCCCTCCCCCCAGCTTGCCCCCTTCACCTGCCCCCATACCACTTGCTCTGAATGTTGCCCTGACACTGGGCTCCCCCTGTGCATGCGACCCCGGTCATTGCTCAGAACCTGTTTTTTTCTCCGTTGAGGATTTCCCTAAGGATAATCCCCACCTTCCTCTCTCCTCCATCGGTCAAGCGAGTGGTCCTATCCTTGGCGTTGTGACTTTTTCCCCTCCACCCTTTCACCCTCTTACCCCTCCCCCCAATCCATCATCATTCCCTCCTCTCCTTAGTATCCTTGCCCATGAGACCATCTCCCCCCTTCCATTTCCTCCCCCATGTCCTCCCTCACCCACCGCTTGCTCTCCTAATGCCTCTCCTCCTTTTCTACATGATCCTAGCCCAATCCCACCCCTTGGTGCCTCTGTCTGCTCGTTCTCCTAGATGGACATGCATGCCACATGGAGTCATCCTCCCATCCTTCCTCCTCCTCCCCCCTCCATCCCTTGTACACCCAACCCTCATCCCTCCTACTTCTTCCCCTTCTCCCTCCCTCCAACCCCCATCCTCTCGCACTATCCTGGACATTCCTCCTCTCCANTTTTCCCCTCCACCCTTTCACCCTCTTACCCCTCCCCCCAATCCATCATCATTCCCTCCTCTCCTTAGTATCCTTGCCCATGAGACCATCTCCCCCCTTCCATTTCCTCCCCCATGTCCTCCCTCACCCACCGCTTGCTCTCCTAATGCCTCTCCTCCTTTTCTACATGATCCTAGCCCAATCCCACCCCTTGGTGCCTCTGTCTGCTCCTTCTCCTAGATGGGCATGCATGCCACATGGAGTCGTCCTCCCATCCTTCCTCCTCCTCCCTCCTCCATCCCTTCTATACCTAACCCCCATCCCTCCTACTTCTTCCCCTTCCCCCTCCCTCCAACCCCCATCCTCTCACACTGTCCTGGACATTCCTCCTCTCCATTCACCCATCTCCTCTTACACTCGCTCGCACACACTACAAGCTCTTGCCTGCATCTCCTCCCTCCTCTTTCCCCTCCCCCTGCCAACTCCTCCCTTGTGCCCCTCTGCGGTGCGCTGTCCCGCGCCACTTCCACCTGGTTCCCTTGCTCCTAACCTTCTCCCGTCCTCCTCACCCTCACGTGCGCCTCCTCCTCCCCTGCAACGGCATCCCCACAAGCACCCTCCCTGGACTCTTTTCCTCCCCCCTCATGCTCACATGATTTGTCTATATTTCTGACCGCACCAGCCTTCCCTAAGCACCCTGCCCTCCCCCCACCCTCCCACTCCCCACACGCTTCTGCCCCACTCCCATGCTCCCTATATCTATTTCCACCTCCATTTCCTTCTCTGCCCTTGCCAGACCACTCCCCTGCCCTCACCCCAGAGCTCCCACTTGTCCCTACATCGCTCCCTCTGCCTTTTCTCACCTGCATGATCACCCCCTCTGTCCTTTTTCCCTCCTTCCTCATCTGATTCATCTCTGCCCCATCCTCACCCTCCACNTCCCTGGACTCCTTTCCTCCCCCCTCATCCTCACATGATTTGTCTGTATTTCTGACCCCACCAACCTTCCCTAAGCACCCTGCCCTCCCCTAACCCTCCCACTCCCCACACGCTTCTGCCCCACTCCCATGCTCCCTATATCTATTTCCACCTCCATTTCCTTCTCTGCCCTTGCCAGACCACTCCCCTGCCCTCACCCCAGAGCTCCCACTTGTCCCTACATCGCTTCCTCTGCCTTTGCTCACCTCCATGATCACCCCTTCTGTCCCTTTGCCCTCCTTCCTCATCTGATTCATTTCTGTCCCATCCTCACCCTCCACATCACGCGCTCTCCAGCCATACACTTTCTGCCCATGCCACGCCAAAGGCCGTCACTTCTTCCACCTTGAGTTCTGCCATGCCCTGGATGCCTGCACTGGCCAGTAGTTTGCCATTGCCCTTGCAACTGCTTCTTGCGGTCTTGTGGTCACATCCATCCCTCCCCCTTCTTCTCCCTAGCCACCCATTGACAACTTTGACTCCCTCACCCTGGCAGACATTCTCTCTCATCCTGATGCAACTACCTGGCACGCAGCTTGCATTGCGGAGTAAGCCGCGCTCTCTGACCATGTTGTCCTGGAGCTTGCCAACCTTTACCCTGGTAATATGGTGATCAAGGACAAGTGTGTTCTCTGTAGAAAGTTTACTGCTGTGGGTGCCCTGGACTGGTGCAAAGCCTGAATAATCACCAAGAGGTATGCTCAGATCTCTGGCACAGACATTGGTGACACCTACGCCCCGGTCCACCAATTTATGATGAGTCGTGTTTTCATCTATGTCACAGCTTCCTTTCAGTGGGAGATTTACCACATGGGCGTGAACACCTTTCTCCACGGTCTTCTTGAGGAGGAGCTCAACATGATCTAGCCCCCTAGCTTTTTTGACGGCTCTTAGAGGCTGTGCCACCTTCTTTTTGTGTGTTGTACGGTCTCCTCCAATCTCCTCATTGCTAGAAAAAGGAACTTACCTCCACCCTTATCAGTGGGGATTTCAGTCCCAGCCAATTTGACCCTTCTGTTTTCGTCGGTGTCACGCCCATAGTGCTCACCTCGATTCTAGTGTAGGTCGACAACCTCCTGGTCACCTCCTCTGTGATAGTCGAGGCCAAGGGTCTCCTCTCCTTGGCATACAGCATGAAGGATCTTCTTCTTGCGGCAATGTTTCTCAGTATGCAACTTGAACGACTCCCTAGCCCTCTCCTTGTCCATCAGGAGCACTATGTGCAGACCCTCACTGTCCGCTTCTCCTCTGTTCTTAACCTACTATGACCCCTCCCCGCTGCCTCCTCTCCCATACAGCCGGGCACCCAGCTTGCCCTCCGTGTGGCTCAGGATACCGAGTTGGGTGAGCCCGAGTCCGTCGTCACTTTCCAGTCCATCATCGCAGCGCTTGTCTACCTGGCTAGCACCATCCACCCAGACATTGCTTATGCGGTGAGTGTCCTTGCTCAGTACGCTGGTGCGCCTCGCAGAGCACAATTCCATGCTGCCGCGTATGTCTTGCACTGTGTCACCGGGTCCGCCCGGGCTGGCCTCTTCTATGACTACGTTGGCCCCTATCACAACTCCCCAATGAACAACTTTGCATAGTGACTCCCCGCACTCTGGGACATCTAAAACAACTCAATTGCTATGACCCCACAAACCAATTATTTGGTTGTGAAGATTATCTTTCAGCCAAAAAGGTAATGAACCCTTATGGTAATTAAAAGAAAAAATGGTATGTAAAGCATCACATCAAGTCATGACGGCTTTTTGCTTCATATGACACTTGCAAACGTTGCAAAATCATTTTCTGGATTATAAAAATGCAATGGCCAATGCTGAATGAAGTTTTAGGTCCGAGTTGTTCAATCCACTTGTTGAACTCAGTGGCCACATTCTAGAAATTTTCATAGCCTCCATAGAACACAGTGACACTCAAATAGACACTGAGTTACCAGATTGGCCATTGTGCTATGGAATTTAAAATTGGATCTTGTGTTCAACCACTCCACTTCTCTCTCACTTCATGGTAAAACTAGGGAATATGATCAACGGCACTCATGACAAGGGGCACACAAATACAGCAATCTCCTCCCTGCACCACAGCCTTGATTTCCTCTCCTTTCAATGTGTGGTGTTTTAGGCCTCACAATGTAGACCAAGCTCCATGCAGCTCGCGTCTTGGCTATCCTTGGGCTATGCCTTGGTCATGGCACCTGCAAGCATGTGCTTAGTGCCACAATGCACAATAGATGCATATCCCTTTGCCACCAAGTCTCGTGCATAGTGATGAAGAATCTTGATTTGCTTGGCCCTCCTATGCAGCACCAGGTTTTGGGTGAGATTGATGGCACTCATGTTTTGAAGATTGATTATGGCACCCCCATCTCCTTTAGCAACTGCCTCAGCCACAATGTCTCCTTTGCAGGTTCTGTGAGTGCAATTTACTCCTCCTTTGTGGTAGATAATGCCACAAAATCTTGCTTCATGCTCATACACCACCAAGCACAAACATGTACACTGACGTTCATTTTCTTTCATCCACATCACCAGCCCAGTCCCCATCCAAGAAGCTCACAAAATCAAGGGATTTGCTTCATCCTCCTCCTCTAAACACAAGCCGCGACTGTTTTGTCACCTTGAGGTAGCGGAGGATCTGCTTCATCACTTGCCTTTGTAGCTGTCCCAGGTCAGCAACATAGCGGCTCACTTGGCCGTCCGCAAAGGCCAGGTCAGGTCGTGTCACCACCATGAAATTCATGATGCTAATAACCTCGGACTGGTATGGCATGCCTGCCATCCCCTCCTCATCGGTGTTCGGAATGATGCTTGAGCTCAACTCACACGTTGTGGTCATGGGTGTGCCAATGGGGTTGTAATCCTCTGTGTTTTAGTGGTAGAGCACCTCTTTCATGTAATTTTCCTGATCAATCTCTAGTGTGCGTGCCTCGTGGTCCCTCTTGATTTCAATGACAAGGTATTACTCAAGCTTTTCCATGTTGGTTATCTTGCACCGAACGCCAAGCTGCCAATTCTGGTTCACCAACTCCTTTTCATCTGAAGACACAAGGATGATAATGTACATGTAGAGGAAAACATTTTGATGCAACCCCGTCTTCTTCTGAATGTAAACTTTGTGATGCTTCATGAAGCGCTTGAAGCCAAACTCGGTCACGAAGACGTCCATTTTCAGGTACCACATGAGTGGTGCTTGCTTTAGCCCATAGAGCGCCTTGCAATTCTTGTACAGCTTTGCAACACATCAACCCCCTCTGACACATCTATGAGGACTTACTTGTCGTGGTCACCATTTGAGGAATATTCTTTGCGTCCACTTGATGGACATTGTAGTCAAGGGCCGTCACTGCATAGAGGATGGTATGGATGATGGCAATCTTTAGCACCCGTGCAAAGGTTTTATCGTAGTATTTACCATATCACTTTGCATACCTTTTTTCCACCAGATGCACCTTGTACTGCACCACCTTCCCCTCCTTGGTGAGCTTCTTCTTGAAGATCTACTTGGAGCTGATAATCTTCTTAACCCCACTGACCAGCTCCCAAGTACCAGTCTCCTTACGAGAGGCGAGCTCAGACTTGATAGCTCCCTCCCACTCAGCCCCGTCCTTCCACTACAATGCCTCATTGAAGGTCTTGGGCTCCTCTTGTGCAAGTTTTTCTGAAGAAGACCCCGTTGAGGTGCTCTTTGTGGCATCGTATCGCTTTGCCATTCTCCTTGTGAGTTCCATTCTCCAGGGCTGTTATTATTGGAGTTGCTACTATAGCTGCCTCTCCTGCTGCTGCTGCTGCCCCCTCATGGTACAGCCCACATCCTTGACCGTCTCCCCCTCTTTCAAGAACCGTGGACATGAGGGTTCATCGCCCGCATCTTTGTTCAGCTCCACTGTTGCCGGTGATTTGAAATCATTGAACAACTTGGCTGGTGGTGAATTAGCCACTCTCCCATCCCCCAAATGGCTCTTGCCAGTTGGAGCCACTCAGAGATTACCCTCTTTTGTGTCCTGTGGCATCTCATCCTCCCCTGCTAGATAGACACTTATTCAGCCCTCAGGGAGGTGATCAGGCTCACCAATAGCCACTAGGTAGGATGAATTGTATGTGAGAGACAAGCTGCAGGTTGCAGAGACAAAAATACAGAAGCGTGTGAAGTTTGTAGAGAGATGAAATGGCTGGTTTGTCTCATGGATGAGAAATAACATTAGCCCACGTTTCCAACAAGCCTAAGTACGCTCCATTTGGCGCATGGAGCTGGAAGAACCACCCTGTAAAAATTTCACCTCCGAGCACACATCTAGCCTAGCAGGATGAGTGGTAGTCACACTCTCACACAAGAGAATTACCATCACTGCCCTGTGCATAACCAACAATCCTGATGGGGACCTTCCATGAAGCTCCCTGACGGTCCTCCTTCCGCCTTTATACCTTGAAGGCTGCTCCAAGCCTCCCTGCCCAATAATTTTGGTCGTCATTGGTACTGGTAGTACAAGAGCTGTCACTTGAACCGGACCCACTGCCACCTGATGGAAACTGGGGCAGCCCTCAGGGAGGTGATCAGGCTCACTAAGAGCCGCCTAGGCAGGACCAACTGTTTGTGAGAGGGAGTTGCAGGTTGCACAGACAAAAATTACGGAAGCAAATATAGGTTTGCAGAGCACGCAAATTTCTAAATCAACTCTTGAGTGAGAAATTAAATTGTCACAGCTTTCTAACAAGCCCTTGTATGCCTCATTTGGCCTAGGGAGCAGTGAGATACACTCTGTCAAAGTCTACCCTCTAGCACACTCTCCTCGCCTAGCAGGATGAGCGGCAGTCACCTTGTCACACAAGAGAATCATGTCTCACACTACTTGGACGACCAACAATCATTGTCTGCACCTTCCTTGAAGTCTCTTGGAGGACCTCCAGCTGCCTTTTGTCCTTGAAGGCCTCTCTCAGCCGTCCTGGCCAATAATCCTGCCGCCTTTTGAGCTCAAAGTGCTCAGGTCGTCACTTGAACCCGACCCCTAATCACCAAACTTTGGAAATCCATATCTCACTCAAACGGACTCTGAATCAAGTTCCGTAAAGTGTGTTGGAACCTGTGAAAAATCCTCTAAGCAAATGTTATGCCAGATGATTTTTATCGAGCGACCTAGTTTTGTCACTTTCTGGCACTCTCATATCCATCACCACCAAGCCATGAAAATCCATCTCCTTGAAACTGACTCAAAATCAAGTTCCGTATTATGAATCCATCCTCTATGCATTTTTGGTTCCTGATGATTTTTATTGAGCAATTCACTTTGGTCACTTTTTGGCACCCTATATCCATCATTCTCCCACTTTGCAAGACTGAATTCAAACGATTTCACTCTGTGCCCTCAGCTGCTGAAAGCGATATGCTGCAAGCGGCTTGGTCAGGAAATCTACCACCATCATGCTTGAAGGGCAGAATTTGACGTGCACCACCTCTTTTGCCACAAGCTCGTGGACAAAGTGGTAGCACAGGTTGATATGCTTGGTGCAGCTGTGGAACTCTGCGTTCTTTGTGAGCACGATGCCGCTCATGTTGACACAGTAGGTGGTCGTTTCTGTTGTCTGCTGTTGCCCAAGTCTTGCCAGCAGCTCATGCAGCCACACTGCTTCCTTTGCTTCTTCACTCAAAGTGATGCACTCTGCCTTGGTGGAGGAGAGAGCAACGCACTCCTGCTTCTTGATCTTCCAGCTGATTGCTGCTCCTCCAGGAAAAAACACAAAACCACTATTCAATCTCCTAGTGTCAAGATCTCTGCCCCAATTTGTGTCATTGTAGCCGATGAGGATAGGGGTGTTGTTGCCCTTGAAGGTGAGGCTAAGGCTGCTGCTGCTGCCGAGGTAGCGCAGCACGCGCTTGACCGCCTCCCAATGTGGCACACCCGGGTCGGCATAGAAGTTCCTCACTGCTCCCACTTGTAGGCTGATGTCGAGGTGCGTGCTGACGGATGCATACATGAGGCTCCCGGCTGCTGCTTGGTATGGTACCGCCTTCATGCGGTAGCTACGTTTCTTGCTGTGAGAAGCCTGCGTGATGCTCAGTTTTGCTCCCACTTCTAGCGGTGTCGTCAACTTCCGTGCACCTCCCAGGTTCAAGCGCTTAATGATGCCTCTCACATAAGTACTTTCCAACAGCTCCAAGATCTGCTGCTACCGATCATGCTTCACCTGGAGACCCGGGCAGAAGCTCAGCTCTTGCATGCCCTTCATGATGAACCTGGGTGCAAGGGACTGCTTAGAATCTTTAAGGGGAGAATTTGAGTCAAATGCAATAAGCAAGTCATCAACATAGAGCAGGATGATGACCTGGGTTTCATCCTGTGTGCGCCCATAGACCGCATGATCCGCCTTGATGTGCACAAAACCAAGGCTAGCCAGTTGCTCATTATCTTGTGGTACCATGTACGCGGCTCTTGCTTCAGATCGTAGAATTCCTTCACAGGCTTGCACACATGATCCTCCTGCCCTTCCACCACATACACCTCTGGCTGCTCCATGCACACATCCTCCTCAAGATCATCATTCAGAAATTCACACAACACATCCATCTGGCGCACCTCCCAGTCTATGGCAGTGGCAAGAGCAAGGGTTGTACAGATAGAGGGAAACGTTGTGAGTGGTGCGAAAGTCTTGTTGTAATCCATACCGTCAGTCTGCGCATACCCTTCGTAACCAGCCGTGCTTTGTATGTGAGCATCTTACCATCCGCATTGTGCTTGTGCCGGAAGATCAACCTGCAGCCAATCACCCGGCTGCCACATGGAGCTTTCTCGAGAGTCCAGGACTTGTTCTTCATGGGTGCCTTGTACTCCCCCCCTGCTGCGACATTCCAATCTGCTACATCAACACTGCGCATGGTGTTGCTGAATGTCGTTGTGTTGTTGGCGACGGTGACAAAGAGGAGCTCGAGGTCAGAAAATTCCTGTGAAGGTGGAAAATTGCACAGGTTCAGTAGCTCCTCCAGTTGCCTCTGTTTGCTTGCGAGGCGCTCGGATCGCCACAGCAGCTCCACAGGACCATCTGCACCATGGCTAGGGCATGCAGACCGCCGTGGAAACTGTTGCTGCTTACTGGGCTGCTTCTCCTTCTATGCGTTGGTTGCCAGCTGCTTTGCCTCCTCAGCTCCCTCTGCTGCCCTGTCACCATGACCTTCCGCACGCTCCTCTTCAGTTGCAGGCTCTTCGGCACCCACTGGCTCAAGAGCCGGTGCAACCGTAACTGCTTCCATAGGGATCCATGTCCAGCCCTTCATGTCCTCCTTGAAAACCACATCACGGCTGCGGAAAATCTTGCACGCAGCGAGGTTGTACAACCTATATCCCTCATTGTCCTAGCTGAGGAAGGTAGCCTTCACACCCTTTGCATCCAGCTTGTCATGGTTAGCGGCAGGCACATGGACAAATTCGCTGCACCCAAACACTTTTAGGTGCGTGAAAGTAGGCGTGCGTCCTTTCCACGCCTCCTCCGGAATCATCAGTGGCACAACATGTGTTGAGCTCCGGATTTTCATGTACACAACGGTGTTGACTCCCTCCGTCGAGAATGTTGGCAATAGCTCAGCATCCTTGAGCATGCTGCACACATGCTCTATGAGCATGCGGTTGGCATGCTCAGCCACGCCATTTAGCTACGGTTTTGTGGGTAGCGTCACCTCGTGTCGGATCCCGAGGTTATAGAGGAAGTCGTGGAAGTCATTGGAGAGGTACTCGCCTCCGCCATCAGTGCGAAGCACCTTCAGACGCCTGCCACTCTCATACTGTTCACCAGCCAACCATGCGTTGAATGCAACAAAACGCTCATCCTTCCCGGCCAAAAATAACACCCATGTCTTCCGTGACTTGTCATTAATAAATGTGAGAAATTATAGCTTGCTAGACAAGGAATGTGATGGCATGGGACCACACACGCCCGAGTGCACAAGAGAGTGAAGCTCAGCTGCTGCCTTCCCATCTGTAGAGAATGGAGAGCGGGCTTTCTTCCCTTCGATGCAGCTGTCTTAGACCGACGCACCATGTTGCTTCACCTCCTTCAGATGTGGGCCAAACACCATCTGCTGCATGGAGATGATTGAGCCAAAGCCGAGGTGTCCAAGCTGGCGATGCCACAGGAAAATGTCGTTGTATTCAAGTCTCACAGCTACTGCTGAGGCAGATCCCTTCTCCAATGCCACAAAAAGATGGTAAAGGCCATCGTCGTTGTCGGCCTTTGCAAGCACCTGGCCAGTACGCACTGAGATGGTGCAGCAACCATAATCAAAGCGGACCTGCATGCCTTGTGAGATGAGAGAGGACACAAAGATTCACATGCTTCCCCTGAACAGAAGCATAGAAGAAAATCTCACACTCTCCCTCCGCCATATGCATGTGATTGTCCCCCATGTACTCTCGGCATGGTTCAATAGTGGTGTAGAAACCAAACCACTCCCGGCGACAGGTCATGTTTTAAGTGGCTCCCGAGTCGATGATCCAAAACAAGGCAGTGTTGGCGGAGATGTGCAGGACCCCGATGGTGCTTATAAATCCACTCTCCCAATCAACAGTGTTGGAAGAGGCTTCAGACTGTTTCCTTGCTCCCATCCCAGCTGCAAGATCTACCTTCTTCTTCAGGCATTCGTGCGCCCAATTGCCTGGCTTCTTGTAGTAGTGGTATTTTCTGTTCTTCTTCCCTCCACCTCCACTATCGTTGGTTGATGCAGCACCAGCCCCTTGTATCATGTTGGTGACAAGGGCTACATGTAGTATGCTTCCTCTTTCTCCCTCCTTGTTGCACTCCTAAAATAGTAGGCTCTCCTCCATGTCATTGAGTGAGAGCTTGTTGCCAGGCTGGTCCAGGGCAACCATGAGAGAAGTGTAACTGCTAGGAAGGCCAGAGAGGATGGTCAGCATGAGAACACACTCCTTAAAAGGGTCCTCAATTTCAACAAGCTGGTGAGCCAAAGCTTTCACCATGTTCAGATAATCGATCATTGAGCCCGGCTCATCCATCTTCACCGTGTGAAAACAACAACGTAGCTGCATGTTCATGAGGATTGACATGGAAAGATAGGTGGATTCAAGCTTGTTCCAAACCTATTTTGGGGTGAGGATGCCGCGGACAAGGAGTTGCTGCCGTTTAACGAGGTGGAGGTGGATGGTGGAGAGGGTGCGGTCCAGCTTCACGTGTGTACGGGCCTCAGCAGCTGGGAGGGAGGTTTCAACAGAGTCAGCCTCACTCACGTGGCTCCAGAGTCCCTCTTCCATCATCACCATTTTCATGTTGTTGCTCCAGTTGAAGAAGTTCTTGTCTTCAAACTTGGCGATGTTAACGTCGGCCACCACAGAAGCAGACATTGCCATATTGGTTGTAACGTTGGTCCACAAGCAGCCGTTTGCACACACCAGTGTGCAAGCCATGCCTTAAGGATGAGGCAAGGCCTTGTTCTAGCTCTTATACAACTGATAGAAACTTAGGCAGCCATCAGACAGGAAATCAGGCTCACCAAGAGCCCCTAGGCAGGATGAATTGTATGTGAGAGACAAGTTGCAGGTTGCAGATGCAAAATAATGTAGGCATGTGAGGTTCTGTAGAGAGAGAAAATGGCTGGTTTGTCTCATGGATGAGAAATTACATTAGCACACCTTTTCAACAAGCCTAAGTATGCTCTATTTGGCGCATGGAGCTAGACAAACCACCCTATAAAAGTTCACCTCCTAGCACACTTCTAGCCTAGCGGGATGAGTTATAGTCACACTCTCACACAAGATAATTACCATCACTGCCCTGTGCACAACCAATAACATTGATGGGGAACTTCCTTGAAGCTCCTTGAAGGTCCTCCTATTGCCTTTCTACCTTGAAGGTTGTTCCACTCCTCCCTGCCCAATGATTCTGGTCTTCATTGGTGCTGGTAGTGCAAGAGCCGTCACTTGAACCGGACCCACTACCACCATGCCTTGAAAATGAATATCTCCCTCAAATGGACTCCAAATCAAGTTCAATGAATTGCTACAGAACGAGAAAGACATCCTCTATGCATCTGTGGTTCTTGATTATTTTTATCCGGTAACCCAATTTGGTCACTTTTTGGCACCCTATATCCATCAGATTTAAAATCATTGACTAACTTGGCTGATTGTGAATTAGCCACTCTCCCATCTCCCGGATGTTTCTTGCCGGTTGGAGCCACTCAGACATCACCCTCTTTTGTGTCCTCTTGTGTCTCATCCTCACGGTGTGGCAGCCACCTCCCCTGGTTCGAGAGGTCTATGTCCTTGTCCATCCAATGGCTTTCCTTGCCAAACGTGACATTGTGACTCTTCACGATCTGCTACCATGCGGCTCAAGGAGCCGGTATGCCTTGCTCCCACTCTTGTTCTTGACAAAGATGCACCCACGAGTTTTTGGGTCCAGCTTGCCCCGTCCCTCCCATGCATGTACAACAACATGTACAATACAACCAAACATGCAAAGATGAGCCATGGTTGGCTTCCTCCTGCTCCATACTTTGTGTGGTGTCTTCACACCTTGGATTTGTGTCTTTACGCGGCTTTGTTAGTTTTAGGTTCATGGCATACGCCGCTACCCACAGTGCCTTGCCCCGATACTTTTGTGCAAGACCAACATCATTGAGAATGGACTTGACCATGTCAAAGATGGTGCGGATTGGTCTCTTGACGACACCATTCTTCTGCGGGATGTGTGGTGTATTTCTCTGTCACACAATCCCCTTGTTCTTCATCCATTTTTATCAGCCCTCGAACTGACCACTGTTATTGCTGTAGAAGGCCTTCACCTGTACCGCAATTTGTCACTCCAATGCTGCCATGAACTCCTCCATGCATGACAACAAATCAGTCTTTGTCTTGACGTTGAAGAGATATTGTTTGCAGCTATGATCAGCGATGAATGTGACCAATGGAGAGTTCAAATGGTCCACAAAAATCTGTGTTCACCACCTCCAACTTCGTGGATGCACGCATCCCTTTTGCAAAAAACGGATGTCGTGTCACCTTGTCATCCACAAACAGATTGCACACAAAATTCTTGGCTGCATCAAGGCTCTTGACCGCAAGACCCCGCATCACTTCCTCTTTCACCATGTCCCTCACATTTGAGGGAGCAATGAAACACAAGTATTGGTTCCAAAGGTCTAGGTACCATTGTCCTTCACTGTGATGTGGGTGATGTCAGACCCTTCCCCACTGCCGAGGATCTGCACATGACGCAATTATAATTTATCCTCTTGCTTTGCACATGCAATCTCCTCACCATCTTCTCCTTCTGGATGATGGTCTCCTTTTTATTCAAGAGAACCCCAAGCCCATTGTTGGTAAGGCAGCTCAGTGATAGTAGATTTACCCCAAAGTTGGGCATGTGGAGCACGCTATGAATTGTGCTCATGAAAGCCTCCCCGTCCACATCCACCTCAATGCAATCATTTCCTTAATTACATCCAACTCTGTTTAACTGATGGCCACATTCATGTGCCGTTCCATGGCACTGTAGGTGACGAGTGCCATCGACTTGCATTACGCATGACGATCCAGTCTGGATTCAATCATAGTGTCTCCCAGATTTGTCAAACTGGTAGACTCTTGAAGCATCATTGTATGGTAGTCCTCCTTTCTAGCCTTCCCCAGCTGATCCGACTTTGTGTTGGGGAAATTGTGCTTTTAGTGGCCTTCTTTGCTGTAGAGGTAGCACTCCCCGATTTTGTCACCTTTCTTAGCTCCCTGCTTGGCACCCTTCCCCTTCTTGCCTCCTCCTCCACCTTGAGGGCCGAAGGCATAGACAGAACTTCATGCTTCCTCACTCTCCTTCCCACCATCCAGCATCCATTCATTGCAGATGTACTCAGCCAGCTTTTGATACTTCTACTCATTGGCAGAAAAGCTGCCAACAATGGTGATCATGGGAAGACAAACGTTTCTGGCAAGGATAGGAGGCGGAGTGAATTTCCACCCGGTGGCTATGCACTCAGCAGTAAGGGACTCCATCTGCTACATAATATTCATTATTTTTTTGCCTTTGATGGTTCAAAGGGTGACAAGCCTCTTGAAGACAAAGATCTGGTTAGCAAGGTTGCTAGACAGGTAGATTGTGCAAAGTTTCTTCCAAGCTTTTGTGGCATCTGTGCATCTTGCAATGAGTACATGCTGCTTCTAAGCCAACGCTAACACAAACAGGTCAAGCGCCTTCTTGTTGCACGTCTTACATGTATCCACTTCCTTCAACGTTGCAGTGTCTAGACGGGCAGTTTCTTCACCCTTGGCTAGCTTAAGAAGGCCCTTGTCATCGAGGTAGACCTGAAATGACCACCTCCACAAGGGGAAGCCAATCCCATTAAACTCTCAGATGGCGTCAATGCTCTCTTGCTTGGTCATTGCCATGGTGAGCTCCGATAGCGTGAAGGGTGTAGAGCAAGGGTCCTTCAAGAAATGTAGGCCCACAACCATTTGTTGGCACTCATGGGTACGGAGGCACCCTCAAGGATGTCTAGCCCTTACTGCTGCATGCTACCAATGTTTGGTTCAGCCAATGGACACCAGTGGTGAAGAGTGTGGAGCACAAGGATCACAGACTAGGAATGGACAGAAACCCATTGAATTCAGGAGAAATGAAAAGCAACACAATTCTGTTTTTTCAAATTATATAATTATACCATATTGTTTTAGCCTCCAATCTAGTTTTCCAACTCATCCAAGCACGTCCCATTTGGAGCAGTAGAGCCCCTGCTAAAGCCATCAAAGTAACCCTTGGTGGTGAAGCCCGCCATGAATTGGTCGCTGGGTCAGGGGAGGTGCTTCAAAGGTGACCTGTCGAAGAGCCCTTCTCTGGCCCAAAAGTCAAGGAGGAGTTTATCCCAGTGAAGGAGGTATCCTTGGTTACCTCCTTTGAGGTTTTGGTTCAATTGGAGCCTGTTGGCATTGAAACATGATCACTAGTTGTGGAGTATTCCATCACCCATGATGTATGCAAGATTCCATCCATCAACAACCTGAACTTTGAGCTAGGATTTTAGAATACTCATTCAAGTTGAATGATTCACAGATCAATCTTGAATTGAAAAATTCAAGGAACCCAAATCTGAAATCAGATATTGGGTTCAACAACTCTCTAGTGGTAAAGACAGGGAATGAAATCAACTGTACTCATGGCAACGGGCACATAATGTCAACACCTTTGTGTTGACATTATGTAGCATGGCAGTGCCACGCCGACCGGTCGAAGGAGCATGGCTCGAGCGGGGTCACCTGGGACTGTGGGCAGTTGGACGGGATGGTTTGAGGGTCGGAGACCCTCAAGCACCGCGGTTTTGGCCTAGTCAGCCAAGGATTTTGTCCAATCCGCTACATTGGTATCAGAGCTCCAGGGCTCGAATCCCACGTCGGGATTACCGGAGATGCCGAGGCGGCTCTCACTCCTAGCGGGGGGGAGTGTAGTGTGGTAGTGCCACGCCGACTGGTCGAAGGAGCCACGTGGCTCGAGCAGGGTCACCTGGGACTGTGGGCGGTTGGACGGGATGGCTTGAGGGTCGGAGACCCTCAAGCACCGCGGTTTCGCCCTAGTCAGCCAATGATTCCGTCCAATCCGCTACACATTATGTGTATAAAAATCATGAGAACGGAATTTTTCCCTGCATTGATGGTGGATAAAGTAATGTCCAGTAAGTTGCATCAATGCCTAGCGACTCCCTCTTTGTTTGTAAAAGGTTAGGGAAACATTCAAGAAGAAAGTAAACTTTTAAGAAGGATTTTCATGTGAATAAAGGCAGCTGGATATGGCATATGTTGCTGGATACCTTTCAAGGTACCAGAAGCAAGCCGAGGGTTCTAGAAAGGGACAGTAGCCTCTAGAGGTGAAAAGAGATTCCCTGCTATACAGGGAAGAGGAAAGTATACCAAGAAAATTCTAGAAACCATGGAAACATCTCGGATGCTTCAAGTATAGCATGTTTTGTTGTTTTGGAGAGCTTGGATTACTGATTTAATGCAAAATAGTGCCACACTCTCTACCCATTCATTTCCCATTCTCGGAACCAGCTTCCCCTAGAGGTAGTGTCTATCTATAATCACTTTCTTCAATCTGCAAACATCTTCTTGTTCTCAACATAATCTCATTTGTAAAAAGGTCACGTCAATACTGATGTTTGATGTTAGTGTGGTTTGTGTGCCGGGAGATGACATCATACCGTGCCATTGAGATGGTAATCTTGTTGTAGATGCAGATCACCGTTGCTTTTGGTTATGGTGCTCTCATTTCCAGAAGAAAAGTACATAGCCATTGTGCCTCCTTGCATTCTTATGATAGAGTGACGTACTCTACTTCATCAGTGCAGAGAGAAACACAATCATGCTTCTTGCTTACGCAAGAGACTGCACCACCATTCAGGACATACACAAATCCTAAGTTAGAATTTCTATCATCAATCCTCCCCTCCCAATCAGCATCAGAATAGCACAAAAGATGCAGAGAATGTCGTCTCTTTGGTGGAAATTGCATCATGCACTTCATGGCTTGCAAGTGCTGTGACTCTGGGTTAACGTCGCTCCTGCTGACCATTCCTACATCATAAACAATTCTGGGGCGCGTTTCCACCACGGCATACATGAGGCTGCCAACGGTCATATTTGACTTGAAGTCTATTGAATATGTATTCCCTTTGTTCACTGTTGTAGGAAAGTTCAGGAATTCTCTGCCCCTTGTGGAGGTATGTATTGGAATGCATATTCAATTACAGTTTGTTATGTTGTCCATATGTACTGAAACAAATGCAAGAAGGTTAGGAGACAGGTGAACAGCAGTTATCCTAGCCATCCACCTAGTTTTTTCTATAAATCTATGGGGGTGGGCTCTGGTGTGCAAATATGAGCTGGCTCTGTCAAGCGTCTCACCTGTCTACAACCAGCCGCAGCTAATTAACAACAATTATGGAACAGATCCTTTATGTTTGGAGCTATTTGTGCAATCATTGGGAGTGGCCTGAGATTTCTAGCTAGAAGAAACTGAGGAGTGGGGAGAAAATGATAGGACAGAAACCGGCAAGGCGGCAGCTCAATTGAAAGGATTGGTCTACACCACCAATTCTGGTCTGGCCAAGCTGCTTAGGGAACCAGAAAATAATCAAGGAAAGACCCACGAGGATCGCGTGATCACACATGGACGTGCAACGAGAGACAAGGAAAACACAGACCCGGGGCTTCAGTAACAACCTACAGAGCTGGAACTTAAATTGTTTTCTGCTTAGACCAGAACTAGGAGCCAGAGAGAGTAACCAGTGAAGAAAGTAGTACTTAGCTCAGATCTCAAAATCAATTGATGCACTTGCAAGAAACATCCTTGCATGAGGGGTACCATCAGCACCACCATGGAAGTAGATAAGGATGAAAAGTACATTGTTAAGGAGATCCGCAGACACCTGAAAATGATGGAAATCACAAACCATCTAATCATATGGCATGCTTACAATGCATTGCACAACATATATGAACCTTAATACAACCGCACAGACATTGATCATCTCATCTTCAGCTAACATAGCCAGCACTGAACATCACCAAGTAATGCACCAGCATGTTTCAGAGAAGGGTGCTGATGTGTATGGGTTCATGAACTCAGCGTATGGGCATTCCTATCTTTACATCGTTGGCCTACCATGCGCTGAATTCAGAAGCTTCATGATAACATGTCAGATTCTTGACGTCATTGTATGTTTGTGAAAATGTTCCACAAAAAATGTAAAAAAAAAATAGTTTGCGACAAGGTTCATCAATCCAACTTGTGATGTTACAACCTCACCTGGGCTATACTTGTTGGGCACCTAAGACCTTGACTATGCCTCATTATCATTTCCAAAGCTATGCGCTTGATTTTTTTTAAAATTTCCATTGAAGTACACTTACTACTCAATACAAGTTAATTTAGGTGTCCAATCTTCCAAACAGTGTTAGGGTCCACTACCTTCTACCTGTGAACTGCTAGCACTTCTGCCTGTGTAACAGGTATTCACTGCAAAGGTTGTGAAGTAAGCATGAGATTGAAGAGGAAACAAATCATATGGTGATAAAGAAAACCATGTCAGGCTTCTCAAAAACATTTGTGGACTACACCCCTGTTTTCATAGTCATGTGTTATGCACCACCGTGGCATCAAATCAGAAATGTAGGTGCATTCTGAAGATTATTTTAGATGAGATATACTGTCAATCCTCACAAAACGAACATACTGGGGGGGG
>SZWC01019623.1:6967-23259 GCA_023375785.1 Penium margaritaceum
AGACCACATGCCATGCGCTGAGGATGCATGGTATGCGGCACATTGCGCTTGTATCACAAACCTCTTCATTGAAGGGTTTGTGATACTAGCGAGGGGAGGTTTGTTTAGAGTTCGAGGGGAGTTCGAGACTCCCCATGCATTGAAAGGGGACCTGCTGGGCCCCGATACCGCGGGGCCCAGCAAGAGCCCGCGCAAAAACAAAACCCTAAAACCTCAAATGTAATTTGGGGTATGGTCTGAATGCGGTTTGTGCGTTCAAAGAATAGGTTTGCGTTTACAAGAAAACATCCAAAACGAAAGGGCGTTTTCACTCAATCGAGAGGGAGCGATGACCCCTTTGTTTTTTTCTTGGGTCACGCACCCCCCCCCCCCAGTTCGATTTAGGGTTTTATGTTTGGCGCGGGATCCGCCCGCGCCAAACATACGAAACCCTAAATCGAAATGGGGGTTTTGCGTCACCAAGAAAAACAAAGAGGTCTTTTCTCCCTCCCGATTCTCGCGTGGGAGCGATGTCTGCATGCAGTGTTTTTTCATGCTCGCCCATCGACGCATGTCGCGAGAGAGCATGATTTCTGACTGGGCTTTTGAGTATTTTTTCGCCGCTACCAGTCGGATCAGAGTTACACTTTTCGTTTCGTGGGTATCTGAGCTATTTGGCCCATTTAGATAATGGTCCGCCAAAATTTGTGGGTTCTTGATCATTTCATGGCAGAAAGGCCCAGCAGGGTGCAGTGGGCGGCACAAGCTCGCGCATGAAGCTTGCGTTTGTCTCCAATTTCGATATCCACCATGCGGATGTCGCCACGTGGCAATATCTTTCCAGCTCGTTTGTCCTAGCTCTGGCTGGAGTCCGAGGGAAATACATCACACAGTAACTTTCGACGAAGGACCCTGTTCACTCACGCGACTGACACTGCCTGACAGATTTTGTGATTTGGTGGAGTCGGAGCTCAACCAATAAGGGACGTGTCCTGCAGTGAGGCGAGACTTTTCGCGCAATTGTTCTAATATGAGAGCGTGGACTCGCAACAAATGACGATTCTCGCCTTGCGTCGCAGGAATTGAATTCACTCATGACTGCAAGCCGAAGGTGTAAAGATCGCGGAAGGCCATTGAGGTCGCTTGCAATGGACACATGCACTGTTTCCATTTAGTGACGAATTGCAAGTTTATCACAGCATGGCGTATATTTCCCCGGCAAACCATCACGCTTTCGAGGTACCTGCCGGATCGGGAAGTTTGTCTCAGCTAGACACAAACTGTCGACCGTCAGTAGCTGTCAGAAGTCCAACCATCAACACCGCGCCGTGTTGACCTCAGACGTCGCGTCGCGTGGAGACCCTCGCCACGACCAAGTGGGCCGACATAGGTCTCCGAAGCGCGCTGTTCGCCCTCGCTTCACCGTGAGGCCTCGAAGCGCGCTAGGAGCTGAATGCTCCCCTGCCCCCCCGGGACCCTGCCCCACCCCAAATAAGAAGCTCGTACCACGTATGAGTTGGTCAGGTGATATTACAGAATACAACATCACTATGTCTGCCTGTGGATTGAATTATCTCGAGAGGTCTGAAACCTTCTCGCTGTACATCTCCGCCACATTTCCCCACCATGGCTCGACACACCGCTCTCTCACTCATGACCGTGCTTGCCACTGTATACCTTCTGCCGTCGGTAAACGCCGGTTTCTACTACAAGTGGGACGAGAAGCCTACTAGGGCGACCTTCTACGGCGGGTCTGATGCCGCGGGAACCATGGGCGGCGCTTGCGGATACGGCAATCTCTACAACACTGGCTACGGTACCACCACCGCCGCCGCCTCCGTCACGCTCTTCAACAACGGGGCCATCTGCGGCGCATGCTACGAGGTCGAGTGCATTAGTCGCTACTGGCCAGCGCGCTACTGCAAGGTCGGAGCGCGCGTCACGGTGACGATAACAAACCTGTGCCCGCAGGGCAGCGAGGGCGGTGGCTGCGACGCGCCGCAGCACCATCTTGACATGGCATTCCCCGCCTGGGCCCGCATCGGCACGGACGCTGTCGCTGGCGTGCTCGAGACGCGCATGCGTCGCGTGCCCTGCAGGCGCAGGGGCGGCGTCGCCTTCACCCTCACCGGTAACCCCTGGTGGATCCAAGTCATGGTCAGCAACGTGGCCGGGCCTGGCGACCTCTCCAAGTTGGAGATCTCCAGTGACCGCGGCCGCAGCTGGCAGGTTATTCCGCGGAACTGGGGCTCCATCTACAGCACGGGGGGGCAATTTCAAGGGAAGTCACTCTCCTTCCGTCTCACCGGCGGCCTCTTCCCCCAACGCGTCTCTCTCATCGACGCAGTCCCCTCCACCTGGTACTTCGGCGGGACGTACCAGGCCCGCGGAAACTTCCAGACGAGGGCAAAGCGCGGGAGAAAGACGCTCGAGTTCTTCGGCGGCGCCGAGGCTCAAGGCGGCGCGGCAGAGGAGTTCGGTCCCTGGTTTTTCGCCAACGCCACGGTTGGTCGCATCATGAAGCCTGACGCAGCCGCCGCTGCAACTGCTTCTGTAGCAGCAGCGCAACAAGGAACCCCGAGAAGAGTGGGCGGCTCCAGAAGTTGAGAGATGCGAACCACATGGCGGGCCTCCCAGCCTGAGAGCGTTGCGCATGCGCATAGGAAACTGGCGGGCTTACCAATCGGTGGGCGGATACCGGTTTGTTTACATATGGTGTAATGACTATTCCTTCCTTCAGAAGGAGGTCTATTCTCTCTACTCTTGGTGTAGAACGTAGAAGGAGCGCTGTGCAACAACAGCTCCTTACTTCGCGGGTGCGCTAAAGCAGTGCAGGTAGACGTGTTGGAGGCTATGAAGCAACCACTAGTTGCAGTAGCATGTCCTCATACGTAGTCCATTCAATTAAACCCTTACTACCGAAATACAATGGTTCTACCAGCAGGACATGCGACTCGTCTTCTCTCATGTTTGTGGAGCGTGGAGCGTTGCAACGATGGCACTGACTTGTTGGGAATGGGGACTGCTCGAGTGTGCAGCAGAGGAGAGAGGGTCAGGAGTTCGTCTGCAGTCCTGGTCCGCTATGCATTACCAGCGTTCTTGTCATCACAGCCACTCTATCATCCCATCTGTTCCGTGAGACACTCCTGGAATCCAGTTGTCACATTGTTCGATTATGAGAGGAGCAAATCTTCTTGCTGGGTCCGCTGCTGCACTGCTACTGGTGTAACCCCCTTTGGACGGAGCTGAAGGGAGGTGTGGACTGGTCTAAGCACATGAGAACGCCAGGGGAGGGCGGGGAAGGGGGTTAGAGGGAGCTACAACATCTCTGACATGTGCATGGAAAATTAGGAAGCACTCTCCCATGGCCCACAAACTCATTACCCATCACGCAACAGGCAGGCACTGAGCCTGATCAGGTTTTCCATAACAACCACAGATATGTGTAGGTGGCACCAAACTCAGTAGTATGACAACAGCAACTCGTTCCCATACGCCTCATGAGCGCAGAACAATGGTCTTCTCTCACAGCCATGACGGTTTGAAGTTGAACCACGACGGTTTCAAGTTGAACCAACGTCACCAACTTGGTGAAGCAGGCCCAAGTCATGCCCCCAGACTGCACTCCTCCCTCACTTGCGCTCTGTTGTATGTATGTCTTCAGACCTTGGTCATGGCTAGCCGGCTCACCTAGCTCGTGCTGGCTTGAGTCCAGGGCTTCTTCTGATCCGATCTGATTTGATCTGATCTAGCACTCCAGCAATGAAGACCACGCACACGCTTCAGACACTCCCATGAATGCCCTCCTCCCGTGTAGATAGTGAAGAAAAGCTAGACAGAGGGGAGGAGCTCACACACACCAATCGCCATGCGCATTGACCCCGGAGGATCCATGGATGGGAGAACGTTTTTCTTCTTTATCTTTTCTCCTCTCCTGGAATGAGACAACGGGACTAGAACCAAGGCCGCAGCCACGTGCCTATCTTCTCTCGAATGTAAGCGGCAATGTGTGGACGTCTTTCTTTATCCTCATTTGCCTAGAGACCACAACATTGTGGTTGCAGTCAAGAGGCATTTGTGTGTTGACCGTGCATAGACATGAGGACAGCACTCTCCCATGGCTCACAAACGCATGACCCATCATGTAACAAAGGGTAGAGTTGCAAGGCATGCCAACAAGATAGTTCTTGGTAGAGGCACGGGCAAGAGGAAGAATTGACAGTGGCATAGGGGAGAGAACGCTGAAGAAAAACATCATGAAAGAGCAATGTACCAACATCATTCATTACTGTTTTCAACGAGTCCATTCTATGGGCCTTGGTGAGGATGTTGGCACATTGTGACGAGTGTCAAGCTAGACGACTTGAAGCATTTCTACGTCTATGAGCTCACGATCCACATTGATGTGCTTTTCTTCATGAATTTGGCATGCAATTGTGCTCTTGAATTGATGCACTAACATTTTCCTTACACGCAGGGTGACACATCAAACGAGGATGCAAAGCTATTACAATAAGCGGGCCAACCAGACACTTTTGCGAGTTCCTGAGGAACTCGCAATAGTTTCGGTATTACACCAGTTTTGCAAGTTCCTCAGGCACCTGTCCCTCCACAAGATCACGCACAAGATAACCTGTCACTCCACAAGATCACGCACAAAGTAATGCATCACATAGTGAAAATGGAGTGGGAAAAATACTTTGAAAAGGAGAGTGACACTCACATCGAGGATGCCTTCATGACGGTGAGAAATAACGGCATCTTCATGCTCATCCAATTCTGGACATGCTCTTGCCAAAAGCTGAAGAAAACAGTCCCAATGGGCCATGTATTCCTTTGGAACCACAGCCATCAACATTGGGACCCTTGTTGTTACCATCCTGCATAGTGGCGATGAGGAGGACGTGACCATAGTTGCTTTTCATGAATTCTCCGTCCACACGTATGACCGGAGTGCCATATGCAAAGGCATGTCAACATACACCAGGAGCAAGAAATGCACAGGCAAGTGGCCCTGGCTGCCATCCTAACATGATGCGTTTGTCGGAGTCCTTGGGCTTACTCATAAAGTTGAAGTGCCAATATTCACTATTTTGAGTGGGGACATAGGCAGTGAGAGTGGATAGCATTGAAGGAATTGGAAAAGTCTCACACGCCTTGCAATGTCTGTGCATGTACCTTGGTGCAAAAAGTAGGAAAATGCTTCCACGAGTCCCTGACCAGGTCGAGAAGCTTGCTTTGCACATCCGCACAAGCCCGCCACTCTATCATGTACATCACATACACGCCAATAGCATCATCTGCAACTGCACTTCATTGAGGCATGGTCGCCTTGGGGTCCTTCTTCATGGTGTCATAGATCAGTAACTTTAGGTGTTGAGCGTCATTGGATGCCCACGCATGTTGTTACTTTGTGCAGTTGTGGCCCTCCCGGAAGAAGGATACGACAACCACACGTGCCTTCTTGTTTAGGGTCTAGAGATAGATGTACGAGGAAGTAATAGAAGTAGCGTATAAGGGCAATGGGAATAGGGATAGGGGCAAAGGGTGGGGGTAGGTGTACAAGGCAAGAATGAGAGAAATGACTAAGGATAAGGGAAGGGGTTTAGGCATGGCCAATTTATACATATATTGAAAGTGGAAGGGGATAGGGATATGGGCAGTGGTTGGGAATAGGTGAAGGATGTAAGAATAGGTGTAAGGAGTATGGGTGATGAAAGGGGATTTGGATAGGGCAGGGGTTATGCATAGTGCTAGGGGAAGGAGGTATGCATAGGGATAGGGGCAGGGGCTTTGCATACGGATAAGGACTAGGGCTATGCATAGGGATAGGTGAAGCAGGTATGCATAGGGATAAGAGAAGGTGGTATGGATTGGGCTAGGGGAAGGGAGTATGCATAGTGCTAGGGCCAGGGAATATGCACAAGGATAGGGAAAGGGGGTATACAGAGGGGTAGGGAAATGGGGTATGTATGGGAATAGGGGAAGGGGGTGTGCATGGGGATAGGGGCACGGGATACGCCTAGGGATAAGGGAAGGGGGAATACATAAAAGCATGGATAGGGGCCATGCATAGGAATATGGGAAAGGGATATGCATAGGGATAGAAGCTGGGGTTATGCATAGGTATTAGGGAAGGGGGTATGCATAGAGGTAGGGGTATGGGCTATATGTAGCGTGGCAGTGCCACGCCGACCGGTCGAAGGAGCCACGTGGCTTGAGCGGGGTCACCTGGGACTGTGGGCGGTTAGACGGGATGGCTTGAGGGTCAGAGACCCTCAAGCACCGCGGTTTTGGCCTAGTCGGCCAAGGATTCCGTCGAATCCCCTACAGTTGGTATTAGAGCTCTAGGGCTCGAATCCCACGTTGGGATTGCCGGAGATGCCGAGGTAGCTCTCACTCCTAGTGGGGGTAGTGTAGCATGGCAGTGCCACGCCGACCGGTCGAAGGAGCCATGTGGCTGGAGCGGGGTCACCTGGGACTGTGGGCGGTTAGACGGGATGGCTTGAGGGTTAGAAACCCTCAAGCACCGCGGTTCTGGCATAGTCGGCCAAGGATTCCGTCGAATCCGCTACACTATACATAGGGATAGGGGCAGGGGGGATGCATAGCGATAGGGGAAGGGGGTATGAATAGGTATAGGGAAAGGGGGTATGCAAAGGGTTAGGCAAAATAGGGTGTGTATAGGGATAGGGAAAGTGGAATGTGCATAAGGATGAGGGTAGGAGGTATGCATAAGGATATGTGTATGGTATGGATAGGTACATGAATAGGTGTAGGGAAAGAGAGAGAGGGGGAGACAACATACTCATGTTATTCCTCCGTTAGTGGCATTCCGTCAGGAGATCAAGTGTCGTGATACTCTTGTGCTACATTGCTTGGATTGTATTCTTTGTCAACATCGTCTTCAACATCTTCACTTTCCTTCGGAGGGTCCTTGCTATTGGAATCATTGGCAACATAGGACTGGGGAGCAACGAATGGGTGCTACGTGTACATGGTGGCGTCGGAATCATTGGCATCCATAGTGGCTAGGATAGAAAAATTGTTTCTCAAGATGCAGACGGATTCTGAAAATACAATGCCAACTCCAAATGCTTGTAACCATTTACATACACCCGAGTGCATGTAGTGCTTGTAGTGATAAAGGGAATCAATCAAGCATGGAAAACAGGGAAAATCACATGGGAAGATGGGAGCGCCTTAATCTACTTTGACATCCTCCATGCACATGACAAAGGTGTGTACCATTGTGCAGCATAGAGGTGGACGTCATTGCTTGCACCACGAAGTGCAAGCTAGGATAAAAACTCCATTTTTCACGAGGTACACAAGGTGTGGTCACGACACCCAGGTTCCTTGCAGTGCAAGGAAGTAGGTTGCGTGGAACGGAACTCAATTACGTCATACACAAGAAGGAGATGTTGGCACTTGTACGTGGATTTAAGACATGATGATGCTATCTTATATGCTGCCGATGCATCATACGCACTGACCATCATACGCTCAAGTATTTGAAGATGCAGCCAGACCTCAGTCAACGCCAAACCTGATGGATGGAGTTCCTTGAATCCGGATTCGACGACGATACGGAGTATGGACCGGGAAAAACCAACCCAGCAGACACACTTAACTGCCGACCAGACTTGATGGTTGAGGCAGCGACACTCCAACTGCAACTGGATCCGTATCTCGAGCAGTTGTCAATCCATGGCTATGACGAGAATGGCAAATATAACAAGGCAAAACTCTGGTACGATGCACCATATTGGCAGCAACCATTCACTCGCCAAGTGGTTGTTCCCTTGAACAACAAACTTCGCCGCATTCTGCTCGAGGAGTGCCAGGACATCGATCCAAGTGGACATTTTGGAAAAGAAGAGAGGCTAAATAGGGTGGCAAAGCACAAATGGTGGGACAAGATGCAAACTGACGTGGCTAACTTCTACAAATCCTTGACACGTGTCATCGACAAAAATCCCATCCCATGCGGCCACACGAACTTTTGCAGCCACTTCCTATTTTGACAGAACCATGGACCAACATCTCCATGGACTTTGTCATTGGATTACCAGTCACACCCGATGGATATGATGCAATCATTGTGGCTGTCGACAAGATTTCCAAAATGTCTTATACTATTTCGACAACGACCACCGTCATCAGCAAACAAACATCACAACTATTCATAAACAACATCATGTAGCTACACGGTGTGCCGAGAACCATCAGAAGCAACAGGGATGGTCAATTCACCAATTGTTTCTGGCGCGAACAAATGATTGTTGCGGCAGTCGGATCCAACTTTCAATGGCGTTCCACCCTGAAACCAACAGCCAAACCGAGCGGATCAATAAGACACTCTAGCAATTTCATCAAACAATAAGCAAACCACACGGGACAAAATGGGCAACAAAACGCCCAACCGCCAAAATCACACAGAGCTCGGCAATATCCACTACAATTGGTAAAACTGCATTTGAAGTAGTTTATGGCAAACTTCCCGCCTCACCGACCGGACTACAAAGCCAAAGTAACATTTCCACGGTCGACGTCCAAGGCCGCGAAGACCCAGGCGGCGATGAAGCGAGCAGCTCACCGGCATCACAACGAGAATGTGTTAACTGCTAATGACAAAGTTATTCCCTGTTCGGCAAACTTCACACTCTGCGGAGCAGACTGTTTGAAGCTTAAGCCCTGATGGATGGATCTGTTTGAGATCAAGAGCATGCTTATCCTTGAGGTTGCACGACTCAAACTCCTCGCAACTATGCAAGTTCACCAGGGTTTCCATATGAGCAGACTCGAGCGCTGCAAGGACCCTGTAGAGATCTTCCCTGACAAGGATGTACTTCGCTCTCCACATGCTCAAGTGGACGAGGACACAGAGTACGTCATTAAGGACATCCTGGATCATTGTCAATGTGGAAAAACAACATAATGTCATAATGTTTTGTTATATGGCACGGCTACGATGCTTCGCAAAATAGTTGGGGAGCCTCATTACAACCTCCTTCACATCGATCATTTTAGCAACGACTACTACCACCGTCACCGGGCCACATCTGCACGCGCGCCAGGATGTCGCGGCTGAAAGGAGGAGAAGTGTTACGTACCAGACGTAAATGAGTCCCTAATCTTTCTGAGTGGGAATTTTTGTCATTACACAAATAGCTCATCGCAAAAAAGAAACATCGATTTTCACTCGTGCTGTCAAGGGAGACTCGGCTTGCTACCCTCGCCCCCTAGCGATGCTTCTTGTACTTCGTGACAACTTTGACCAATTTCTAGTAACATCGAGATTCACAAAGATGCATCTTGCATCTTCGCCGTCGATCTTCGAAGCCCCCCAATTCCTTGGTGGAGCTTCTCAATCCGACCACTCACAACGCGACTCCACAGGCGTCCCTTGACAATCAACTCAAAGACCCCAACTATGTCCCATTTGTAACGGGATCCTTGTATACATGTGTTTGATCATTTTGACACATTTCATCAAAGTTCACTTACCACTCATTATGAATTTGACAAGTATGCCAAATTCTCGAAACCGTGTCCTCCCTCACAACTCTTACCTGTTCACCATCTACGATGTTACGTAAAAGAGTCCCTAATCTTTTCGAGTGGAAATTTCTGATGATACACAAAGAGCCTATCGCGTCACAAGACCTCAATGTTCACTACGACAAGATGGCCAAGTGCTCACACCCTCAGTGGATCTTCCCAAGCCTCCTGACAATTTCCACCACTTTCACGAATGTACGACAGAAGTATCACGGCCTTTCGATTGACTTCTCATCACATCGAGAAGAATGTATGTTTATGAAGATGCATCTTGAATGTTCACCATCGATTCTCGAAGACCCCCAACTGCTCAGTGGACCTTCTCGAATCATACCACTCACGATGTGATCTCGCACGCGTCGCTAGACACTTGACACAATGATCCTGACTATGCCTCATTCGTAACCCGACACTTATGTATACATTTTCGATGATTTTGAAAATTGTCATCAAAGTACACATACTGCTAATGAGAAATTTCTTAAGTGTCCTGAATTCTACACTGTTTTCTGCCTCACAATTTCTGCATGTTCACCATCTACGCACCAATCGGCACAACACTTGGTATCAGAGCGCAACGATACTGGAGAGGCATCCGACTACTTTACCCATTCGGAGGACTATCTCACACAAGCCGTCACTTCATTTTGCACATCAAGATTTTGCGGACTTCGCGACTATGACGTGATGCAAACGACTGCAACCGATGATCAGTAGTGGGTATTCAGCGACGACTTCGGCAATGGAGGAGTAGAATGTGCCGATGTTGGAAAACCCTAAAACGACAGCGAATGCTGGCATAACAGGCTATGTAGCAGCTGGATCAATCCCGACGGTTTTGACAACCAATCTGGTCACGGTCCCAACTGCGGTAAACCAGCTGTCCCTACCAACAGCCTCGGCGACGATAGCAGGGATGATAGGTCGCACTGGACGACAAGCGCGGATCAACAAGGAAATCGCAAACCGAATCTCCGCGCTCACAGGGATCAACAACCATCTATTCCAATAACTCAACATTGCGATAAAGGCTCTTTTCAATGCAAGTGCATGAGAGGCGGTGCTCGTCCAGAGAAATTTTCAACTCTCAAGTGAACCCTAATTTTTTCCGGCTCCACCAGAATCGTTCGATCCTGCAAACTTCGCAGCCGTGCTTTTGCGTGCCACGGCCTTACGTTGGTGGTCTGATCTACAGACTTTCGAATGGCAGCACGATACCGGTAGAGCATCATCAAAGGCCAACGTCAATCATCTCATATCGCCGACCCGCAGGCATTCTACCCTTGGAGCAAGTCAACCCACAATGGGAAGATGCGCTGACACCACCGACCGACTGGAATGAATGCCCCCGAGCGATGCTCACAGGCTTTGGACGACTGAAGAAAAATTCTGACGCACGGTACTAGCTCGAGCGCCACCGCCAGCAGTCCAGCGTGGCATAGAATAGAGGAGATTTGGCGAGATCATCACCAGAGTAGACATCGTCCCCAACGATCTCTCTTTCCACTACAACAACGGCCTTAGGCAAGATATCTGGCAAGCAATCACTATTTTTTGCATCCAAAACGACTTGCCGCGGATGATCACAGCAACATAAAGACGCGATAGGGACAACTAACAATGCTCGGATCCAGGAATCCTATGGCTGGCGACCTAACCACAATTATTGTGGAAACAAAAGAAGTCACGCATGGGACAACCATGATGGAAGTGGACGTCCTTGACCAGAGAAAAACTTGAACCTACTACGATTGAGGAAAAGTCGGACACATTGCGTGCTACTATTGGAGCAAGCGGTAGGCCAAAAAGGGGGGGGTGAGTCGAAGGAAAATGAGTCGGGAAACGGGAAATGGCAAGAGAAACAGGCGCATCTCTTGTCCGTGAGGAGCAATCTGCACTGAACGATCGCCCATCTAAACAGCCTACATCGTCCCAGTGGGTTTCTGAGATTGCAAAGTTCGACGAGGGATACGAGGACAACCAACAGGCGATACTACTAAAAGTCCATTCTTGAGGAAGCAAGAGTCGCAGGACGACACCGGCACTATTGGATAGAGGGGCTTCAAACAACTTCGTGAGCAACTACATTGTCCGCAACTGGGTTTGTAGACCGAACCAGGTTTATTTGAAGGAAAAACCGTTGACGGGAGATTGCAAATATGGAGACTTTGAGAACGACTACGTCTATAAGTGGGAGATCTATGGGATGTAACGGTCTTGAGGTCTTGTCCAATGAGCGATCACAAAATCATCGTTGGACGAGATTTCCCGTACCAACACAAGTTGCAGGTCAACTGGAATAGCGGCAAAGTCTACGCGAAGATTGATGGCGCCAAAAAACTACTTTTGTGAGTGGGACTGAAGCCGCTTGTGGAAGGAATAGAGATGGTAGCAGCAGAGGAAGCCACGGTATCAGAAAAGCAACAACCCGTGCAGCCAATACCGCTCAACGTGGCCAAGTACTGCATACAACGAAGAGCTAGTATGTGGCTCATACACCTCGAACCAATAGAGGATGCGGAAATGGCAACAGCTGACTCATCATCTCCATCGGCCTGATCGGCCCCATCAGTGTCATCGGCATCCACAAAGCAGGGAATGATATCTTAAGAGTTTGCACCAGTCATGGAGGAGTTTGCGAACGTCTTCTCAGACGAACTCCTGAGAACCCTACCTCCTCTACGAGACAAGACCATCACATCAAAATGAAGTCGGGTAGTAGACCTACAATTCAAGGGGCCTATCAGATGAGCGATCACGAGCTGACCGAGCTCGAAAAGCAGCCCGATAAAATGCTTGGTCAAAGGTTTATCCGCCTATCCACGTCACCATACGCCACACCAGTACTATTCGTAAAAAACAAAACCGTGGAAATGAGGATGTACGTGGACTATCGGGCGTTGAACGATGCTACCATGAAGAACTGTTACCCTCTTTCAGGAGAAAACGAGCTTTTTGACCAACATCGAGGGGCGTAAGTTTTGAGGGAAATCGACTTGCGTAGGGCATATCACCAGATACACGTAGTAGATGCCAACATTGAGAATATGGAATCTAGAACTCGCTACGAGAATTTTGAGTACACCCGTAATGCCCTCCAAACTGACAAATGTCTAGACAACGGTCATGGCGGCAATGAACAATTTTGTCGTGGTGAACCTTGACGACATTTTGGTGTACTGTTGCACCCCATAGGAGCACTGTGGACATCTTCAAGAAGTCCTTGAAGTTTTACAAAGAGAGAATTTATTTTGGAAAACTCTTGAAATGCGACTTTGTTCATCGTTCGATCAAATTTTCGGTCCACGACATCATCGGTTGATGGATCACCATGGATGCAAAAAATGTTGCAGTAGTTGTTGATTGCCCGACGTTGACCAACGTTCAAGAAATTCAAGTATTTGTCGGCTTCTGTGATCAATACCAGCGCTTAGTACAAAATTAGACACAAGTATCATCGCCTCTTTCTAACCCCACTCGAAAAGAAAACGAGTGGCGGTGGGGAGACAACAAACAAGAAGCATTCACCTTATTGAGGAACACTCTGACCTCGGCACCAGCCCTACCACTAGCCGATCCGAGAGTCGACTAGGTCATGGCTATAGATGCTTGAGACCGAGCCATTTGCGCGGTCCTGTAAGACCCCAGCAACGGCGAGCAACCGGTCGCCTAAATGTCTCAAAAGCTACGAGGACTAGAACTCAACTACACCATACACGAGAAAGAAATGCTAGCGGTCGTACATGCATTCAAGACATGGCGGTGTTACGTGGAGTGCCTTCGATGCATCGTGCGCACCGATCACCATGCAATGAAATATCAAAAGTTGCAGCCTAACCTCAATTGACATCAAACCCGATGGATGAAGTTCCTTGAATTTGGCTACGATATCGAGTACCGGCCTGGCAAAATCAATGCGACGAACTCACTCAGTTGTGCTCCACATTTAATGGCTGAGGTGACAACACTACAACTGCAGCAAGACCCATATCTTGAGCGGCTGTTCGCATGAGGCTACGACGTGTACGTCAGACTCGACAAACCGAAATTCTGGTACAACACACCCTATTGGCGATGGCGATTCACTCACCAAGTGGTCATTCCCTGGAACTACGAACTTCGCAGAATGCTACTCGAAGAATGCCATGACACAGAACCAGGTGGACACTTTGGAGAGGACAAAACGCTAAAGAATCTAATGAAGAACTATTGGCGGGACAAGATGCAGTCCGACGTGGCCAACATCTACAAGTCCTAGGACCCATGTAAACAAAAAATGCCGTTGCACGTGGCCAGCCTGACTATTGCAATGGCTCCCTATTCTAACGGAACCGAGGCTGACGTCTCCATGGACTTTGTCACGAGATGTCTGGTTACACCCTAGGGATATGACGCAATCCTCGTGGTCGTCGACAAGCTCTTAAAAATCTCCCTCTTCATCCTGAAAACAACCACGATCACCGCCGAGGGAACAGTACGGTTGTTTGTAAACAACATTGTGTGGCTACACGACGTGCTCAGAACCATCACAAGCTACAAGGACGGTCGATTCACCAGTCGTTTTTGGCGCGAACTGATGACTCGCTAGATCAGTAAAATTCAACTTTCGACGGCGCTTCATCCTCAAACCGACAGTCAAACCGAGCAGAGAAACCAAACGCTCGAACATCTTCTCCAGCCTCACAAGATGGATCGGGCACAAAAACCTCCGACCGCCAAAATTGCATACAATTTGGCAAGTCCCACCGCACGGCAAAAACTCCATTTGAAGTGGTGTATGGCAAACTTCCCCCCACACCAGCCAGTCTACACAGCCAGAGCAACATTCCCGTGGTTGGCGTCCAACATTGCGAATTTTCCACCATTTGGGAGGAAACACGGCAAACACTCGTGAAAACACAAGCAGCGATGAAGCCAACAGTTGACCGACATCGTAGCGACGACGCGTTTGCTGCTGGCGACAAAGTCCTTCTCAGCTTGGCAAACATCAAAATCTGCCGAGCCAGCTATTCGAAGCTTAAACCCAAATGGTTGGGACCGTTTGCGATTCAGCGCATGAAAACCCCTATGGTTGCGCGACTCAAACTCCCCGACACTATGCAAGTTCATCTGGTGTTCCATGCTAGCAGACTGAAGCACTACCAAGACTATGGAGAGATCTTCCTGGGTAGGGATGTCCCTCCCTCTTCTCTGATTCAAGTGGACGAGGACACAGAGTACGCCATTGAGGACATCCTAGGCGATCAACGAGGAGACAAAACGACAGAGTATCTTGTCAAGTGGAACAGTTATGACGCCGCGCACAATAACCGGAGACTCCACGACAACTTTTGATGTAACGATCACCTTATCAATGACTATTACCACCATCACCGGGCCACATCTGTTCATGCGCCGGGACGTCGCGGCTAAAAGGGGGGGAAGTGTTTCGTACCAAATGTACGCAAGTTCCTAATCTTCCCGAGTGGACATTTCTATGATTACACAAACACTCAATGCATCATGAGATTACGATACTCATTTGGACAGTCAAGGGAAAGCCGGCCAACTGCCCCCACCCTTTGTAAATCTTCTCGATACTTTTGACAACTTCGACCACTCTCGCAAATCTATGACAGAAGTATTACGAACTTTTGGTCGACTTCTCGTTGCACCAAGAAGAATCTGGACTTTGATTTTCAAGCTGGTTGCTTGAAGACCGGAAAGAAGCAGTCGTCTCCGGATTTGAACATTGGGTCGAACTCGGCTCTTCTCGTGTGTTGAACATGTGCTCGTAGGCGACCACACAAGGAACTAAGGTAAGCGAGCAGTCTGGACATGCATGCATGCAAGGGTATGTGTACGCTCCATTCGGCAGAGGATAGAAGAGCAAATCATTTTTGGCCAGTATGGACGTAGTCACTGAACTGCAGTCATTTTAAGAATGGGATGACAAAACATAGCCAAACTAGTGAAATGACCTGATTGCAAGTTGGAGTAAACATCGCGGAAGTTCGCATGGAATGGACCTTAGCACTGTTTCCACTGAGCGACGGATTGCAAGTTCATCACAGCATGGGGTGTATTTTCCGAGCAAACCATGACTTCGTTCGATGAAATAGCTGCCGGGTTGGGAACTTTGCGTCCGAGCTAGACACCCACTGTCGAGCGTCAGTATCTGTCAGAAGTTCGACCATCAACGCCGGGCCATATTGACCTTATGCGTCGTGTCGCGTGGAGACTCTTACCACGACCAGTGGTGAGTGGGCCGACATAGGTCTCCGAGGCGCGCCCTTCGCCCTCGCTTCCCGGTGAGGCCTCGAAGCGCGCTAGGAGCTGAGTGCTCCCCGGGCCCCCCGGGACCCTGGCCCATCTCCAATAAGAAGCTCGTGCCACTGTGAAGGTGTCCAAGTGACTGCACGGAACACAGCAACGCTAATCCTGCCTGTCAATTGAATCGTTTCTAGAGGCCGGAAACCTCCCTGCTGTACATCTCCGCCACATTTCCCCACCATGGCGCGACACACCGCTCTTTCACTCCTGACCGTGCTTGCCACTATACACCTTCTGCCGTCGGCAAACGCCGGTTATTACAAGTGGGACGACAAGCCCACCAGGGCGACCTTCTACGGCGGTTCGGATGCCGCGGGAACCATGGGCGGCGCTTGCGGATACGGCAATCTCTACAACACTGGCTACGGTACCACCACCGCCGCCGCCTCCGTCACGCTCTTCAACAATGGCGCCATCTGCGGCGCATGCTACGAGGT
>SZWC01019624.1:5102-16102 GCA_023375785.1 Penium margaritaceum
TAAACTCGGCCCATCCCCCCCCACCATTCACCGGACCCCCTTGCCACTAAACGATGTTCCCACACCCGCTGCATAGTCCAGACACACCATGGTGTCAACGTCAGGTCCACGAGCTGTACTTGCACACACAAGGTTAGTACTTGCCCGCCGTGTGGTGTACCCTTCCGCGGGGGCTGCACCTCCGCCATGGCCTTCCCTGTTATGGGTGGTGCACGCGCCAACAAACTGTCTGCAGTCCCGGTTGCAGAGGAGAAGTACGGGACGTATGGCGCCTCAACCTCACGGTTGCGTGCAACCGATGGGCAGGTTGGGTCCAAAATGCCGAGCTTGATGAGGTTGGCATCGTCGTTGTCGGCATATGTCCCATGCCACCGAATGACGACGTTGGTGTCCTCGCCGGACTCCACACCAACGTCATCGCCCCCGTCGTCTGTGATGGCGGCATTGCCGTTGAGGTCCACAAGCTTCTCTGTCCCCCCCCCCCCTAGATGCTTCAAGCAACTCCATTTCATCCAAGTCATCCATGTCAACTTCAATCTCCGCGTCCGCATCCCACGGGAGAGCCAAAACACCCCCGCCGTCCACCACCTCTGCCCCCTCGTAGTCCCCAGCTTTTCTTGCCACAACAATGGCGTTGGCGGCGAGCCCACCTTGTGCCATTTCATGTGGCCAGATGTTATAGCAGTGCTCAAGCCAAACGAACCCCTTGTCGGCCCACCGCACAAGCCCATCCTGCCCGACAATCTTGAACTCGTCCCAAACGGCCTGCTCCAACACCGGCACCCCCTTCTTCCACCCAGCACCGCTCACCTTGGCCAGTTGGCAAAGGGCGCGGTAACCCCCTTTCAGTGTCCGCAGCCTCGTACTGCACTGCGTCTGGCTGTAATGCACAGCCGGTAGAGACGCTCGAAGACGCTCCGCGATGAGGACGGCGTGGAAGCGACGCAGCACGCCAGGTCACGCGTTGGAGGGCCAGTAGTTACGCTTGTGGGTATCCTCCGGCAGCTCAGCAACAGCCTTGAGGATAATCTCCGTGTGTCGCGGCTCATTCCACCGACGCCCGGGGCCAGGGTAGGGGTCCTCAGCAGCGCGCTGCTGACATCGACGTCACCCTCCACGACTCGGAGCACGTTGGGATGCTGGTACATACGTCCGAGGACGCCTCTGGTAACGAGGCTGTGAGGAAGTTGATGCCAAGACTTGGGAGGAACCCCTAGAGGCGGAGTCCTGGCTAACCTCAAGAGCTGGCCCACAGAAGGCATGCGATGGTGCAGAGCGGGGGGCGTTGAACTGAGCAATGCGTTGGCAGATGGCAGTTCAAGAAGCCACTGCGGGCAAGGATTTTGCGGCAGCGAGGAGCGACGGCGAGGAAGTGATGCTGATGTGTGCACACACGCAAGCTTATGCTTTAGTACCATGGGCCTGCGGACGGGCAAGCCTTGTAGGGCAGGGTGTAGCCAGAGCACGGCAATGGCCCAATAGCGATGCAGGAGAAGGATAGTGCATGGCATGGGTCGGATGCTTTTACACGCATCCGCATACATCACGGCAGGGCAAACGATGCTAGTTAGCGTCCGCCATCGGCCGTTGGTCAGTGAGCGAAGCTGGTCACGAGTGGAGGGTCAAACTTACGTGAGTAGCATAGCGGAAGGAAAACAATGCTGCCAGGAATTTTTTGGGGCGCTGAGATGCGCTTGGATAGGCTCCTGGGGGCGTCCGAAACTCGCTATCAGCGCGTACCCAGGCACGAGGACCCACCCTGGGGTGCATGAACAGGCGAATATGATTATCGCTAACCACGCGAGTTCACTCAAGCGTTCCCAGGCACGGCCCTGGTTGCGGAGTGGTGTGAACTGGTTGCGGAGTGGTGCAAACTGGTTGCGGAGTGGTGCGAACTGGTTGCGGAGTGGTGCCAACTGGTTGTGGAGTGGTGCGCACTGGTTGTGAAGTGGTGCGCACTGGGTGCGGAGTGGTGCGAACTGGGTGCAGAGTGGTGCGAACTGGTTGCGGAGTAGTACAAACTGTTTGCGGAGTGGTGTGAACTGGTTGCGGAGTGGTGGGAACTGGCTGCGGAGTGGTGCGAACTGGTTGCGGAGTGGTGCAAATGGGTTGCAGACTGGTGTGAACTGGTTGCAGAGTGGTGCGAACTGGTTCCGGAGTGGTGCGAACTGGTTGTGGAGTGGTACAAACTGGTTGCGGAGTGGTGCGAACTGGTTCGGAGTGGTGCAAACTGGTTCCGGAGTGGTGCGAACTGGTTGTGGAGTGGTACAAACTGGTTGCGGAGTGGTGCGAACTGGTTCGGAGTGGTGCAAACTGGTTCCGGAGTGGTGCGAACTGGTTGTGGAGTGGTACAAACTGGTTGCGGAGTGGTGCGAACTGGTTCGGAGTGGTGCAAACTGGTTCCGGAGTGGTGCGAACTGGTTGTGGAGTGGTACAAACTGGTTGCGGAGTGGTGCGAACTGGTTCGGAGTGGTGCAAACTGGTTCCGGAGTGGTGCGAACTGGTTGTGGAGTGGTACAAACTGGTTGCGGAGTGGTGCGAACTGGTTCGGAGTGGTGCAAACTGGTTCCGGAGTGGTGCGAACTGGTTGTGGAGTGGTACAAACTGGTTGCGGAGTGGTGCGAACTGGTTCGGAGTGGTGCAAACTGGTTCCGGAGTGGTGCGAACTGGTTGTGGAGTGGTACAAACTGGTTGCGGAGTGGTGCGAACTGGTTCGGAGTGGTGCAAACTGGTTCCGGAGTGGTGCGAACTGGTTGTGGAGTGGTACAAACTGGTTGCGGAGTGGTGCGAACTGGTTCGGAGTGGTGCAAACTGGTTCCGGAGTGGTGCGAACTGGTTGTGGAGTGGTACAAACTGGTTGCGGAGTGGTGCGAACTGGTTCGGAGTGGTGCAAACTGGTTCCGGAGTGGTGCGAACTGGTTGTGGAGTGGTACAAACTGGTTGCGGAGTGGTGCGAACTGGTTCGGAGTGGTGCAAACTGGTTCCGGAGTGGTGCGAACTGGTTGTGGAGTGGTACAAACTGGTTGCGGAGTGGTGCGAACTGGTTCGGAGTGGTGCAAACTGGTTCCGGAGTGGTGCGAACTGGTTGTGGAGTGGTACAAACTGGTTGCGGAGTGGTGCGAACTGGTTCGGAGTGGTGCAAACTGGTTCCGGAGTGGTGCGAACTGGTTGTGGAGTGGTGCGAACTGGTTGCGGAGTGGTACAAACTGGTTGCGGAGTGGTGCGAACTGGTTGTGGAGTGGTGCGAACTGGTTGTGGAGTGGTGCGAACTGGTTGCGGAGTGGTGCGAACTGGTTGTGGAGTGGTGCGAACTGGTTGCAGATTGGTGCAAACTGTCAGAAGATTGCGTGTACGGGTTAGGGCACAAGCACGAGCAGAAGCAGCATGGAAAATGGTGACGGAAAGCGGAATTGAGGCGGAAGTGAAAGGAAAGTGGAGGAATGCGATGTGGGCGCAGCACGGGAGTTGCGGGCGCTGAGGAATAGCGTACTGAAGTGGATGCAGCACTTTAGAGAGAAGTGAGGAAGCTTCCTTGAAGGTGCGGGCGTTGCTGATTTATGAGTGACGTTAGCAGGATGGAACTGGGCGCAGTGTGAGAGCACGGACAATGAGAAGGCAATGAAGGCAAAGGAACTGGAGGTGGCCCAAAGGGCGAGCCTAAAGAGGAATCCAATGGATTAATTTGCTCAAAGCAATACAAGCAATACAAATATGTATGTCTAGCCCAGCGCGTTCGATGAGCGGGAATAGAAGTGAGGTGGCAACTCGAGCAAGAGAGGAGGAGCGCTGCAAGACCACGATTCGGCTTTGCTAGCCGTACGCATATAGGAGTGACGTGCACAGGGGGGATCTTGGCAGGTGCGTTCGCCTTGACCGTTATTGCACGAAAACTGTTGGTTGGGTACTGGCGAGCTTCGCACGATAGTTGGTCGTGAGACCGTTTAGGCTTTGGTCGTCTGGCTCCGGAGATGATCCTGCATGGTCACTCTTTATTTGCTCGGTGGCTGGACCCCTTGACGCGATCTTCGAGATGATGTCTGACACCCCCTTAGATCGGGAGAGGGGTGCAAGTATTGAATGGTAGGCCGGGGAGTCTTGCTTCTGTGGAGGCGCATCACAGAGAGAGCTTGGGAGTTTTTGGAGGCGGTGGACACCTCACATGCAGGTTGCAGAGAGAGGAGAAAAAACTTGGGCAGTGCAGCAGTTTCTGAGCAGAGTCAGTGAGGGTAGTGGTGGAAGAGACATCAGTAGTGGGACAGGTAGAGGGCGTCAGTAGTGCGTCGGGGATGTCAGTGAGGTTGTTGCAGCATAGTTTTGGCTTGCAATAGGAGGCAGAGCGGTTCTGATCACACACCCATATAGTTCTTGGACTTAGTTCATACTTGGGTCTGCGCAGGCTGTGCGTGGTGACGGCTCTGCGGAGACATGCAGTCCGGATCTGTGAGGTCATGTGATGCCTTTGCATGAAGTGGTCTGCTTCCTTCAGTACACGGTTGACGAGGAGTCTGCCATGGGCGGGGGCTGCGATCAGCAAAAGTTCCGTGGGTCAAGAAGTTGTCTGTGAGGAAGGTGTGAAACGGCCCATGAGAAGTATGCGAGAGAATGAGGCGAGGAGGTCGGTCAAAGTGTTTGGTCTGTTGCCGTAGCCAGTCCCTGAGCGCAGGAATGGCTCCAGCGAGTGTGCGAAGAGAGAGAACAGTGCAGTGCTGTGAGAACTGATCGTGAATGAAGAGGAAGTGACTGTGATGGACAGTAGAGTATGCAGATGGAGGTTGAATGAGTGCGATGTGCAGAGAGTCAAAGCTGCAGAGAGAGGTGTGAGAGGAGAGAGGAGGAGAGGAGGACACGGTGTACATCTCAAGACCATACTCCTCAGATCCAATCTCAGCCACAGGCTCTACGACTCCTGACATAACGACATTGTTAGGAGCATGATTCACAGCAGCAGGGATGGCAGGAGAGGGAGGTCCATCCACGTTGTTGGCTGTGGTTGACGGCCAGCTTGAGCTTCCCATCTGGTTGTAGTAGGACTGATGGCGCTCTTCTGCCTAGTTGGGTTGCTTGCCATAAGACTTGCCGGGGTTCTGGTCCAGCCATTCGTCGGTGGCGCGATGATGACAGACGTGTGGCAGGTGGTTGCGGCGGCCACACTTGGTCCCCTTGAGCGGACCGTGGCAAATGGTGTAGGGGCAGGCGGGGAAGCTGTTGATCATGCGGTTGTTAGCAGTGGCGGCCATGGTCTTCAATGCATTGGTGGCGATGGTGGTCTCATGTGCTTGCTTGGCGACATAGTCTTGTTCTGCTGCCATGAGTTTGGGACTGATTACGGCGATGGTCAACTGGTTGACAGGCAGTTGCAACAGGAATTGGCTGAAGATATCATACTAACTCGGGAGGCCAGAGATGATGCCGGTACAGATGACAGTAGGAGGGAGGTCAATTTTAATTTCCTTGAGCCGCGGGCAATGATGGTGACAGCTGGGATGTAACTGCCCATGTTGGTGTGGACGGCAAAGGGCACGGAGAACAGCCACATGATATTGATGCCGCAGGCAGTGGAGGTGTTGTTGCAGAAGCGGTCTTCAAGGGCCTTCCAGACCTCATGGGTCTTTGAACCGAGGGTCCGAAGGTCTTCATGGAGCTCAGGAGAGGAGGTGGTCATGATGGTCATGAGGACGGTGTTGTTGGCGACTTCCCAAGAAGCATGAGAGATGGTGGATGCAGGGGCGGCTCCAACGGGAGCGGAGGACGAGGAGGCACTTTGACCAGGATTTGACATGGATCCTCCGTAGGGGTCGTTTCATGAGGAGGCTGCAGTTGAGGCAGCTGCGGCAGAGGCGGCGGTGACAGGTGGTTCCACTCCGGTGTCAGTGTTCGTGAGGAGGTGGCTGAGGGTGACTCCCTCAACTGTCTGCGTCCGGAAGAAGAGAGACACCAAGTAGCTCCACAACTTGTAGTTGCTGGTTCCATCAAGCTTCACAGCGGGCTTCGGGAGACCAGACAGAGTGAGGGCGGAGGCCATGATGCACTTGTCGTGGAGACACTGATTACCTGAGTGAGGAGAGGCAACTCGAGGCAGCGACGCGGAACGGCAACAGGATGAAGACGGCTGCTAGTGAGGAGGAAAGGCAACTGAACTGAGGAATGTCGGCATGAGATACTGCTTCGGAGGAAGAGGGAATGGGCGGAGGGACAGATTCACTTGCGCACTCAGCAAAGATGAGCAGAAAACTGATCTTGATGCGGATGAGCGAGCGTAGGGGGAGAACCTTGTGCGCAAAATCACCAAAAGGACGTGGAGTGGTGTTGCCACAACACCTTAGTCAGAAGGCTCGCTGCAACTGCAGTTCTTCTGGCGACCACAGTTCTTCGAGGCGGGATGGAAGCGGAAGTGGGTGTGGCCAACAGCAGCAAGCACGAAAGCACCAGGTGTGTTACGTGAGCTCTGATACCATGTCAGACGATTGCGTGTATAGGTGAGGGCAAAAGAACAAGCAGAAGCAGCGTGGAAAATGGTGACGGAAAGGGGAATTGAGGCAGAAGTGAGAGGAAAGTCAAGGAATGTGATGTGGGCGCAGCACCGGAGGTGCGGGCACTGAGGAATAGTGTACTGAAGTGGACGCAACACTTTAGAGAGAAGGGATGAAGCTTCCTCAAAGGTACGGGCATTGCTGATGTATGAGTGACGTTAGCAGGATGGAACTAGGCGCAGTGTGAGAGCACGGGCGCTGAGAAGGCAATGAAGGCAAAGGAACTGGAGGTGGCCCAAAGGGCGAGCCTAAAAAGGAATCCAATGCATTATTTCACTCAAAGGAATACAAGCAAAAAAAAAAAGGTAGCAGTCTAGTTTAGCGCGCTTTGGCGAGCAGGCATAAAAGTAAGGTGGTGAATAGGGCAAGAGAGGAGGAGCGCCGCGAGACCGCAATTTGGCTTTGCTAGCCATACGCATAGAGGAGTGACATGCGTGGGGGTGATATCCGCAGGTGCGCTCGCCTTGACCGTTATTACACAAAAACCGTTGGTTGGGTAGTGGCGAGCTTCGCACGATAGTCGTTCATGAGACCGTTCAGGCTTTGGTCGTCTGGCTCTGGAGATGAACCTACACGGTCACTCTTTATTTGCTCGGTAGCTGCCTCCCTTTAAGCAATCTTCGAGATAATGTATGACACGAACTGGTTGTGGAGTGGTGCGAAATGGTCGCGGAGTGGTGGGATCTGGTTGCTGAGTGGTGCGAACTGGTTGCAAAGTGGTGCAAACTGGTTGCGAAGTGGTGTGAACTGGTTGAGAGGTGGTACGAACTGGTTGCGGAGTGGTGCAACCTGGTTGCGGAGTGGTGCGAACTGGTTGTGGAGTGGTGCAAACTGGTTGCGGAGTGGTGCGAACTGGTTGCGGAGTGGTGCAAACTGGTTGTAGAGTGGTGCGCACTGGTTACGGACTGGTGCGCACCGGGTGCGGAGTGGTGTGAACAGGTTGCGGAGTGGTGCGAACTGGTTGCGGACTGGTGCGCACTGGTTGCGGAGTGGTGTGAACAGGTTGCGGAGTGGTGCGAACTGGTTGCGGACTGGTGCGCACTGGTTGCGGAGTGGTGTGAACAGGTTGCGGAGTGGTGCGAACTGGTTGCGGACTGGTGCGCACTGGTTGCGGAGTGGTGTGAACAGGTTGCGGAGTGGTGCGAACTGGTTGCGGACTGGTGCGCACTGGTTGCGGAGTGGTGTGAACAGGTTGCGGAGTGGTGCGAACTGGTTGCGGACTGGTGCGCACTGGTTGCGGAGTGGTGTGAACAGGTTGCGGAGTGGTGCGAACTGGTTGCGGACTGGTGCGCACTGGTTGCGGAGTGGTGTGAACAGGTTGCGGAGTGGTGCGAACTGGTTGCGGACTGGTGCGCACTGGTTGCGGAGTGGTGTGAACAGGTTGCGGAGTGGTGCGAACTGGTTGCGGACTGGTGCGCACTGGTTGCGGAGTGGTGTGAACAGGTTGCGGAGTGGTGCGAACTGGTTGCGGACTGGTGCGCACTGGTTGCGGAGTGGTGTGAACAGGTTGCGGAGTGGTGCGAACTGGTTGCGGACTGGTGCGCACTGGTTGCGGAGTGGTGTGAACAGGTTGCGGAGTGGTGCGAACTGGTTGCGGACTGGTGCGCACTGGTTGCGGAGTGGTGTGAACAGGTTGCGGAGTGGTGCGAACTGGTTGCGGACTGGTGCGCACTGGTTGCGGAGTGGTGTGAACAGGTTGCGGAGTGGTGCGAACTGGTTGCGGACTGGTGCGCACTGGTTGCGGAGTGGTGTGAACAGGTTGCGGAGTGGTGCGAACTGGTTGCGGACTGGTGCGCACTGGTTGCGGAGTGGTGTGAACAGGTTGCGGAGTGGTGCGAACTGGTTGCGGACTGGTGCGCACTGGTTGCGGAGTGGTGTGAACAGGTTGCGGAGTGGTGCGAACTGGTTGCGGACTGGTGCGCACTGGTTGCGGAGTGGTGTGAACAGGTTGCGGAGTGGTGCGAACTGGTTGCGGAGTGGTGCGAACTGGTTGCGTAGTGGTGCAAGCTGGTTGGGGAGTGGTGCGAACTGGTTGCGGAGTGGTGCAAACTGGTTGCAGAGTGGTTTGAACTGCTTGCGGAGTGGTGCGAACTGATTCTGGAGTGGTGCGATCTGGTTGTGGAGTGGTGCGAACTGGTTGCGGATTGGTGTGAACTGGTTGCTGAGTGGTGCAAACTGGTTGCGGAGTGGTGCGAACTGGTTGCGGAGAGGTGCGAACCAGTTGTGGAGTGGTGCAAACTGGTTGCGGAGTGGTGACCCAGTTGCGAGTTGTCCAAACTGGTTGCGGAGTGGTGCCAACTGGTTTCAGAGTTATGCCAACTCGTTGCGGAGTGGTGCGAACTGGTTGCGGAGTGGTGCGAACTGGTTGCGGAGAGGTGCGAACCAGTTGTGGAGTGGTGCAAACTGGTGCGGATTGGTGCGAAATGGTTGCCGAGCGGTGCAAACTGGTTGCGGAGCGGTGCGAACTGGTTGTGGAGTGGTGTGCGCTGGTTGCCGAGTGGTGCGAACTGGTTGCGCAGTGGTGCGAGCTGGTTGCGGAGTGGTGCCAACTGGTCGCGGAGTGGTGCAAAGTGGTTGCGGAGTGGTGCGACCTGGTTGCGGAGTGGTGCGTAATGGATGCGGAGTGGTGGGAACTGGTTATGGAGTGGTGTGAACTGGTTGCGAAGTGGTGCGAACTGATTGCAGAGTGGTGCAATCTGGTTGCAGAGTGGTGTGAACTGGTTGCGAAGTGGTGCGAACTGATTGCAGAGTGGTGCAATCTGGTTGCAGAGTGGTGTGAACTGGTTGCGAAGTGGTGCGAACTGATTGCAGAGTGGTGCAATCTGGTTGCAGAGTGGTGTGAACTGGTTGCGAAGTGGTGCGAACTGATTGCAGAGTGGTGCAATCTGGTTGCAGAGTGGTGTGAACTGGTTGCGAAGTGGTGCGAACTGATTGCAGAGTGGTGCAATCTGGTTGCAGAGTGGTGTGAACTGGTTGCGAAGTGGTGCGAACTGATTGCAGAGTGGTGCAATCTGGTTGCAGAGTGGTGTGAACTGGTTGCGAAGTGGTGCGAACTGATTGCAGAGTGGTGCAATCTGGTTGCAGAGTGGTGTGAACTGGTTGCGAAGTGGTGCGAACTGATTGCAGAGTGGTGCAATCTGGTTGCAGAGTGGTGTGAACTGGTTGCGAAGTGGTGCGAACTGATTGCAGAGTGGTGCAATCTGGTTGCAGAGTGGTGTGAACTGGTTGCGAAGTGGTGCGAACTGATTGCAGAGTGGTGCAATCTGGTTGCAGAGTGGTGTGAACTGGTTGCGAAGTGGTGCGAACTGATTGCAGAGTGGTGCAATCTGGTTGCAGAGTGGTGTGAACTGGTTGCGAAGTGGTGCGAACTGATTGCAGAGTGGTGCAATCTGGTTGCAGAGTGGTGTGAACTGGTTGCGAAGTGGTGCGAACTGATTGCAGAGTGGTGCAATCTGGTTGCAGAGTGGTGTGAACTGGTTGCGAAGTGGTGCGAACTGATTGCAGAGTGGTGCAATCTGGTTGCAGAGTGGTGTGAACTGGTTGCGAAGTGGTGCGAACTGATTGCAGAGTGGTGCAATCTGGTTGCAGAGTGGTGTGAACTGGTTGCGAAGTGGTGCGAACTGATTGCAGAGTGGTGCAATCTGGTTGCAGAGTGGTGTGAACTGGTTGCGAAGTGGTGCGAACTGATTGCAGAGTGGTGCAATCTGGTTGCAGAGTGGTGTGAACTGGTTGCGAAGTGGTGCGAACTGATTGCAGAGTGGTGCAATCTGGTTGCAGAGTGGTGTGAACTGGTTGCGAAGTGGTGCGAACTGATTGCAGAGTGGTGCAATCTGGTTGCAGAGTGGTGTGAACTGGTTGCGAAGTGGTGCGAACTGATTGCAGAGTGGTGCAATCTGGTTGCAGAGTGGTGTGAACTGGTTGCGAAGTGGTGCGAAATGGTTGCCGAGTGGTGCAAACTGGTTGCGGAGTGGTGCAAATTGGTTGCGGAGTGGTGCGAACTGGTTGCCGAGTGGTGCAAACTGATCGGGCACCCTCGATCCACAACAGCTGCAGCAACTGCAAAGCGGCTACGGCGACGACGTTTGCACGGCCCTCCATGAGCACTATGTGAAGGACACATGCGTAGTCCCTGACTATATAAACAGCTGTAGATAGTACTAGCTCTTGCCTCCATTGTAATCCTCATTCAGTCATGCTAAAGCTCCTTCATGTCCGCTGCCTGCCTTTGCGCAGTGGTAATCCACTCCTTTCCGCTTCTCGCCTCTGTGCTGTGGGACTTCACTCATCTTCGCTGCCCGCATTCGTGCCGTAGTACACTATCTCCTTGTTGGCCTTCATTGTATTCCGCTCATATCATCAGGGCGCCCCTCCGCGCTACGGCTCATCGCCCACGCCTTGGGTACCGCGGCTCCCACTTACTGTGCCCGCACCATACGGTGCGGCACCCAAGTCTTCACCATTTGCCTCTAC
>SZWC01019624.1:16142-31453 GCA_023375785.1 Penium margaritaceum
TTCCGTCTGACCTGTTTTGCTCCCAACTTACCTCCACCCACTTCCTAAGCTTCCTGCATTTTCCTGACACCACTCCACAGCCAGTTCGCACCACTCCGCAACCAGTTCGCACCACTCTGCAACCAGTTCGCACCACTCCACAACCAGTTCACATCATTTGCAACCGGTTTGCACCACCCCGCAACCATTTCGCACCACTTCGCAACCAGTTCACACCACTCCATAACCAGTTTGCACAAACCCTCAACCAGTTCAAACCACTCTCCAACCAGTTCGCACCTCTCAGCAACCAGTTCGCACCACTCCACAACCAGTTCGCACCACTCCGCAAGCAATTCGCACCACTCCGCAACCAGGTCGCACCACTACGCAACCAGTTCACACCACCCCGCAACCAGTTTGCACCACCCCGCAACCCATTTGCACCCCTTCGGAACTAGTTGACACTACTCCGCACCCAGTTTGCACCACACCGCAACCAGTTCGCACCACTCTGCAACCAGTTTGCACCACTCCGCAACCAGTTCGAACGACTCCACAACAGTTTGCACCACTGCGCAACCGGTTCGCCCCACATGGCAACCAGTTCGCACTACTCCACAACCAGTTCGCACCACTCCTCAACCGGTTCGCACCACTCCGCAACCGGTTCGCACCAATCCGCAACCAGTTCACACCACTCTGCAACCAGATTGCACCACTCTGCAATCAGTTCGCACCACTTTGCAACCCATTCACTCCCCTTCGCAACCACTTGACACCACTCCGCAGCCAGTTTGTACCACACCGCAACCAGATCGTACCTCTCCGCAACCAGTTTGCACCACTCCGCAACCAGTTCAAACCACTCCGCAACCAGTTTGCAACACTCCGTAACCGGTTCGCACCGCTCAGCAACCAGTACGCACCACTCCACAACCAGTTCACACCACTTCACAACCAGTTCGCACCACTCCGCAACCTGTTCGCACCACTCCACAGCTGGTTTGCACCACTCCGAAACCAGTTCCCACCACTCCGCAACCGGTTCACACCACTCCGCAACCAGCTCTCACCACTTCGCAACCAGTTCGTAACACCCTGCAACCAGTTCACACCACTCCGCAACCAGTTCGCACCACTCCGCAACTAGTTCCCACCACTCCGCAACCAGTTCCCACCACTCCGCAGCCAGTTCGCACCACTCTGCAACCAGTTCACACCACTCCGCAACCAGTTCCCACCACTCCGCAGCCAGTTCGCACCACTCTGCAACCAGTTCACACCACTCCGCAACCAGTTCCCACCACTCCGCAGCCAGTTCGCACCACTCTGCAACCAGTTCACACCACTCCGCAACCAGTTCACACCACTCCGCAACCAGTTAGCACCACTCCGCAACTAGTTCGCAGAACTCCGCAACCGGTTTGCACCACTCCGCAACCAGTTCGCACCACTCCGCAACCAGTTCTGACCACTCCACAACCAGTTCGAACCACTCTGCAACCAGTTCCCACCTCTCCGCAACCATTTCCCACCACTCCGCAACCAGTTCGCACCACTCCGCAACCAGTTCGCACCACTGCGCAACCAGTTTGCACCACTCCACAACCAGCTCGCACCACTTCGCAACCAGTTTGCACCACTCTGCAACCTGTTTGCACCCCTTGGCAAACAGTTGACACCACTCCGCAACCAGTTTGCACCACACCGCAACCAGTTCGCACCACTCCGCAACAAGTTTGCACAACTCTGCAACCAGTTCGAACCACTCTGCAACCAGGTTGCACCACTCCGCAACCGATTCGCACCACTCAGCAACCAGTTCGCACCACTCCACAACCAGTTCGTGTCAGAATAAAACCCACAGACCACAAGTCTGACCCAACACTGCCAAATATCAAGGAAATACCCCAAGCAAAGACTGGCAATCCTCGAGAGCATAAATCATCAAAATATTCTCGTCGGAACGGGATCACCTCAACCAAGCGAGCGAGATTGCCCCCCAACCAGACCGGTCATTCACGAACCAGAACCGGCCGTTCGCCATGACCGACCAACGGCCAAAGCCCTGCACGCCCTGATCCGCGCTACACGACACCAACGCAACGCAGAGACCCACGTCCACCCGACTACAACTACGCACCACCACACTGCCCTGCTACACAATGGACGTGGGCCAACCGGAGTAAGCTCACGCGTCCCGCAGGAAGCCACGGAGTGGCTCCGGTCCCCGAACCGTTATCACCAGCATCATGGTGGCTGTGGCGCTACACCTCGCACCGCCCACAATAAACGACACGACTTAGTAGGAGCCAGACTAGCAGTAGTACTTAGGGGTAGTCGTAGCACTCTTCGTCTCTTGCCTCTTGTCAATTCATCAATTTCATCATATCGCTTTGCTTCAACAGCTCAGTCCCTCGCTTCCGCTCGGTCCTTTGCCATCTCCTTACTGTCTCAATCATCAGTCCTTAGTTGCCTGGGTACCTTACCTGTCTGTTACTGCTCTACGTCAACGATTCACTTTGGAGCCTTCGATCCACCTTGGCGCTGGGCTGTAACCCCGCACCTCGGCTCTGCATGACGATCTGTGCTTAAGCAGGTCCATCCTTCCTTCCATGCAAGGATCATCACCCATCATCTGCCTTTGCCTAATACTGCGCTCATCTGACTCTCTCATCTCCTCCTCCATGTGTTACCATACTGACATCAGCCTGACGTCAGTGTCCCGTTGCTTTGCCGTCGCTTCTGTCTCTGACCTAAAACTGCAGTCCTGCCAGTTTCCTGCCCTCGCATCCTCCAGCAAAATCCTGATATGGTATCGGAGCTTAGGGAAAAATCCTGCGTCCGGCTTCGCTCTCCCTCGCAACCCTGACGCCTCAATTGCCACGCTGAGCCATGCCATATCCGCTTGCACCTCCGTTCCTCCACGCGAGCGGAATTGCCGCCCTCTTACAACGACAAAAGAGGTATGTATGGATACAACTCCGTAACCGCTGCAGACAGTACTCGGCTTCATCATGCCGCTCCCACATCTGACGACATCCTCCAAGGCTCGAAGCGCCTTCCCACCAGCAGCAGTCCCTGCAGCAGCATCGAACGCAGCAGTCACCTCTAAGCACTTCCTCTCTTTTGCCAAATACGTGTTGAGCAACACACGTAAAACTGTGTATGGGTACAGTTTAGTGACGGTGCTACACACATTGAAGCAGAAGCAACCGTGTCACTGTAACAGTAGCATCCGCTAGCAGGCCACCAAGCACCATCGACAAACTGCCGCATCATGCATCGCCAGGATGTTGACATTTGAGTGCATTTCTATCACAACAGCACCAGCAGAATCACCACTAACGTGGATCAATAGCAGTAGTAGCTATCACCCTTACCACAGCCACTTCACGTCATCTACTGCTCATCAGCACCATGGTACCATCACAAGTTCACCACCACCAACCTCTGAAGCAGCCTCCCTGACCCCGGATCGCATAGCACTGTGTCTCTACTCAGACACGCCGGTGTTTTCCTACAATGAAGTTGAACAGTTCATGTAGCAGTTTTACAATAAAACCAGCCACGGAGCTCACATCAAGAAAACTCCCATCACAGACTCTGCTCCCGTAGAAGGTACTGATACGAAACTTCCTTCTCCAAGCCAGGAAGCGTCCTTTAAGCATCCCGCAGCTGATCCTCTGCACCTCGCAGCGTACATGCCTCTACACAAGCGGTTGTCTCCATCTTGTCTTCCTCAACAAACTGCAGCTGATCCAATACCAGCCCTCTTCTACTCTGACAGCATGACCAACTCCTATGGCAACAGCCCTACCTGCCAGCAGGTTGCATTTGAAACAGCACCTTCTGCACCCTCAGCCATCCGACCATCGCTCGGTTCCTCATCGGCTGTAGCAACGAAGGGACACCTTCCCATCCGATATGTTCCTCCTCACTGCCGCAACTCAGATCACCACCAACAAGACCAGGCAAAATCTTCCCCTGAAGAAGAGCACCAGCAGTAGTAGCAGCCAAAACCTGCCCCTGAAGACGACGCACTCCCAGCACTAGTCAACGACATTACCCACCTGCTCCTCCTTCTGACACACCACATCATGCTTGGACGAGCCGGGCTTTTAACAGCAACCCTTCCAGAAACAACCAACTCGAGCTCCACCAGCAGCAAGATGGCTGACACCGAGTTCTTCCTCCTGCCATCAGCACTTCACACTTCCCTTCAATCTCTCCAGCCCACTCTAGCAGTTCGCTGCAGTATGAACCCTCCATACTGGCAATGTTCCTCGGCACACCACAGCAAAAAGTGGACCTACCTTCACCGTCGTACGATCACCGCTTTCACAACTGATGGACTCCTACACCGCACGCCATGGGTCAGGCTCTCTTCACCTCCTCACCAGCCCCGCCCACCAGACTCCTGGCTTCAACGATTCAGCCTTGTGGCAGTGAAGGGCAGAATCAGAATCAAAACCCACTGACCACAAGTCTGACCCAACACTGCCAAATATCAAGGAAATACCCCAAGTGAATACTGGCAGTCCTTGAGAGCATAAATCATCAAAATACTCTCGTCGGAACCGGATCACCTCAACCAAGCGAGCGAGATCGCCGCCCAACCTGACCGGTAATCCACCAACCGGAACCGGCCGATCGCCACGACCGACCAACGGTCAATGCCCCACACGCCCCGATCCTCACTACACGACACCAACGCGACGCACTGACCTACGTCCACCGGGCTACAACTACGCACCACCATGCTGCCCTGCAACACCACGGACGTGGGCCAACCCGAGTAAACTCCCAAATCCCGCACAAAGCCACAAAGTGGCTCCGGGTCCCGAACCGCCATCACCAGCATCATGGTGGCTATGGCGCTACACCTCGCACCACCCACCATCGACGACACGACTTAGTAGGAGCCAGACTTGCAGTAGTACTTAGGGGTAGTCGTAGCACTCTTTGTCTCTTGCCTCTTGTCAATTCATCAATTTCATCATATCGCTTTGCTTCAACAGCTCACTCCCTCGCTTCTGCTTGGTCCTTTTCCATCTCCGTGCTGTCTCAATCACCAGCCCTTAGTTGCCTGCGCACCTTACCTGTCTGCTACCGCTCTACGTCAACGATTCACTTTGGAGCCTTTGATCCGCCTTGGCACTAGGTTGTAACCCCGCACCTCAGCTCTACATGACCATCTGTGCTTCAGCATGTCCATCTTTCCTTCCATGCAAGGATCATCGCCCCTCATCTGCCATGGCCTAATGCTGCGCTCACCTAACTCTCTCATCTCCTCCTCCGTGTGTCACCAGAGTGACATCAGCCTGACGTCAGTCTCCCCTAGCTTCGCCGTCGCTTCTGTCTCTGACCTAAAACTGCATTCCTGCCAGTTTCCTACCCTCACATCCTCCAGGAAAATCCTGACAGCTCGCACTACTCCACAACCAGTTCCCACCGTTCCGCAACTAGTTTGAACCACTCCGCAACCGGTTTGCACCACTCCGCAACCAGTTTGCACCACTCCACAACTGGTTTGCAGCACTCCGCAACCGGTTCACACCACTTCGCAACCAGTTTGCAGCAGTTCGCAACCAGTTCGTACCACTCCGCAACCAGTTCGCACCACTACGTAACCCGTTTGCATCACTCTGCAACCAGTTCCCGCAACCGCGCAACCAGTTCGCACCACTCCACAACCAGTTTGCACCACTCTGCAACCAGTTCCCACCAGGCTGCAACCAGTTCGCACCACTCCGCAACCAGTTCACACCACTCCGCAACCAGTTCGCACTACTCAGCAACCAGTTCGTACCACTCTGCAACTATTTCACACCACTCCGAAACCAGTTAGCACCACTAAGCAACCAGTTCGTACCCCTTCCCAACTCGTACGCACCACTCCGCAACCAGTTCGCACTACTCAGCAACCAGTTCGTACCACTCTGCAACTATTTCACACCACTCCGAAACCAGTTAGCACCACTAAGCAACCAGTTCGTACCCCTTCCCAACTCGTACGCACCACTCCGCAACCCGTTTGCACAACTCTGTAACCTGTTCGCACCACTCCACGACCAGTTCGCACCATTATGCGACCAGTTCGCACCACTCCGCGACCAGTTCGCGCCATTCGGCGACCAGTTCACACCACTCCGCAACCAGTTTACACCACTCCACAACCAGTTCGCACCACTCCGCAACCAGTTTGCACCACTCCATAACCAGTTCGTACCACTCTACAACCAGTTCGAACCACTCCGCAACCAGTTCGCACCTCTCTACAACCAGTTCCCACCACTCCGCAACCAGTTTGCACCACTCCGCAACCAGTTCGTACCACTCCGCAACCAGTTCGTACCACTCCGAACCAGTTCGCACCACTCCGCAACCAGTTTGCACCTCTCCGCAACCTGTTCGCACCCCTTCGCAAACAGTTGACACCACTCCACAACCAGTTTGCACCACACTGAAACCAGTTCGCACCACTCCGCAACCAGTTTGCACCACTCTGCAATCGGTTTGCACCACTCAGCAACCAGTTCGCACCACTCCACAACCAGTTCGTGTCGAATAAAACCCACTGACCACAAGTGTGACCCAACACTGCCAAGTATCAATGAAATACCCCAAGCAAAGACTGGCAGTCCTCGAGCGGATAAATCATCATAATACTCTTGTCGGAACCGGATCACCTGAACCAAGGGAGCGAGATCGCCGCCCGACCTGACCGGTGATCCACGAACCGGATCCGGCCGTTTGCCACGACCGACCAACGGTCGAAGCCTCGCACGCCCCGATCCTCACTACACGACACCAAAGCGACGCACTGACCCACGTCCGCCTGACTACAACTACTCACCACCACGCTGCCCTACAACACAACAGACGTGGACCAACCAGAGTAAACTCTTGATTCCCGCACGAAGCCACGAATTGGCTCTGGGCCCCGAACCGCCATCACCAAAATCATGGTGGCTGTGGTGCTACGCCTCGCATCGCCCACCATATACGACACGACTTGGTAGGAGCCAGACTTGCAATAGTACTTAGGGGTAGTCGTAACACTCTTTGTCTCTTGCCTCTTGTCAATTCATCAATTTTATCATATCGCTTTGCTTCAACAGCTCAGTCCCTCGCTTCCGCTTGGTCCTTTGCCATCTCCTCGCTGTCTCAATCGCCAGTCCTTTGTTGCCCGTCCACCTTACCTGTCTGCTACACATCTACGTCAACGATTCACTTCGGATCCTTCAGTCCGCCTGGGCGCTGGGCTGTAACCCCACACCTCCGCTCTGCATGACGATCTGTGCTTCAGCACGTGCATCTTTCCTTCCATGGAAGGATCATCGCCCATCATCTGCCTTGGCCTAATGCTGCACTCACCTGACTCTCTCATCTCCTGCTCCGTGTGTCACCAGACTGACATCAGCCTGACGTCAGTGTCCCGCTGCTTCGCCGTCGCTTCTGCCTCTGACCTAAAACTGCATTCGTGCCAGTTTCCTGCCCTCGCATCCTCCAGCAAAATCCTGACATGGTATGAGAGCCCATGGAAAGAACCTGCGTTGGACTTTGCTCTCCTTTGCAACCGTGAGACCTGGACCGCCACGCCGAGCCGCACCATCTCCGCTCGCACCTCCATCCCTCCACGCCTGCGGAGTTGCCGCCCCTGCTGCAACGGAAAAAGAGCTATGCATGGGTACAACTTCGTAACCGCTGCCGACAATACTCCGCTTCATCACGCCGCTCCCGTAGCTGACGACATCCTCCAAGGCTTGAAGCGCCTTCCCACCAGCAGCAGTTCCTGCAGCAGCATCCAACGCATCAGTCACCTCCAAGCACTTCATCTCTTCGGCCAAATACGTGTTGAGCAACAGATCTGAAACTGTGTATGGGCACAGTTTAATGACTGTGCCACATACATTGAAGCAGAAGCAGCCATGTCACCGCAGCAGCAGCATCCGCTAGCAGGCCACCAAGCACCATCGACAAACTGTCGCATCATGTATCGCCGGCATGTTGACCTTTGGGTGCATTTCTATCACAACAGTAGCAGCACAATTACCATTAAGGTGGATCAATGACAGCAACAGCTATCACCCTTACCACAGCCACTTCACGTCATCTACTGCTCATCAGCACCATGGTACCATCACAAGTTCACCATCACCAACCTCTGAAGCAGCCTCCCTGACTGCAGATCGCATAGCACTCTGTCTCTTCTCAGACACGCCGGTGTTTTCCTACAATGAAGTCGAACAGTTCATGCAGTAGTTTTACGGTAAAACCAGCCACGTCGATGACATCAAGCAAACTCCCATCACAGACTCTTCTCTCGTAGAAGGTACTGATACGGAACTTCCTTCTCCAAGCCAGGAAGCTTCCTCAAAGCACCCCGCATCTAATCCTCTGCATCTCACGGCTTATACGCCTCCACACAAGTGGGTGTCTCCATCTTGTCTTCCTCAACAAACTGCAGCTGATCCAATACCAGCCCTCTTCTATTGTGAGAGCACGACCAACTCCTCTGGCAACAGCCCTACCTGCCAGCAGGTTGCCTTCAAAACAGCACCTTCTGCACCCTCAGCCATCCGACCAATGCTAAGTTCCTCATCGGCTGTAGCAACGAAGGGATACCTTCCCAGCCGATATGTTCCTCCTCACTGCTGCAACTCAGATCACCACCACAAAGAGGAGGCAAAATCTTCCCTTGAAGAACAGCAATAGCAACAGCAGCACCCAAAACCTGCCCCTCAAGACGAAGTACCCCTAGCACCGGTCAACGACATCACACACCTGCTCCTCCTTCTGACACACCACATCATGCTTGACCAAGCCGGGCTTTTGACAACAACCCTTCCAGAAATAACCAACTCCAGCTCCACCACCAGCAATATGGCTAACACCGAGTTCTTCCTCCTGCCATTAGTAATTCACACTTCCCTTCAATCTCTCCAGCCCACTCCAGCAGTTCCCAGCAGAATGAACCCTCCACACTGACAGTGTTCCTCGATGCACCAGCGCAACAAGCGGGCCTACCTTCACCTTCATACGGTCCCCACTCTCACAACTGATGGACTCCTATACCGCACGCCATGGGTCAGGCTCTCTACACCTCATTACCAGCCCTGCCCACTAGACTCCTGGCTTCTACGATTCAGCCTTGTGGTAGTGAAGGGCGGAATCAGAATAAAACCCACTGACCACGAGTCTGGCCCAACACTGCCAAATATGGAGGAAATACCCCAAGTGAAGACTGGCAGTCCTCGAGAGCATAAACCATCATTACCTGTCTGCTACCGCTCTACGTGAACGATTACTTTGGAGCCTTTGATCCGCCTTGGCGCTGGGCTGTAACCCCGCACCTTGGCTATGCATGACGATCTGTGCTTGAGCACGTCTATCCTTCCTTCCATGCAAGGATCATCGCCCATCATCTGCCTTGGCCTAATGCTGTGCTCACCTGACTCTCTCATCTCCTCCTCCGTGTGTCACAAGACTGACATCAAGCTGACGTCAGTGTCCCGTATCTTCGCCGTCGCTTCTGTCTCTGACCTAGAACTGCATTCGTGCCTGTTTCCTGCCCTCACACCCTCCACCAAAATCCTGACAGTTTGCACCACTCCACAACCAGTTCCCACCATTCCGCAACCAGTTCGCACCACTCCGCAACTGGTTCGCACCACTCCGCAACCAGTTCGCACCACTCCACAACCAGTTCCCACCATTCCGCAACCAGTTCGCACCACTCCGCAACTGGTTCGCACCACTCCGCAACCAGTTCGCACCACTCCATAACCGGTTTGCACCACTCCAAAACCGGTTCACACCAGTCCGCAACCAGTTTGCAACACTCCGCAACCAGTTCGTACCACTCCGCAACCAGTTTGCACCACTACGTAGCCAGTTTGCACCACTCTGCAACCAGTTCCCGCAACTTCGCAACCAGTTCGGACCACTCCGCAACCCGTTCGCACCACTCTCAAACCAGTTCCCACCAGTCTGCAACCAGTTCGCACCACTCCACAACCAGTTCGAACCACTCAGCAACCAGTTCGCACTACTCTACAACCAGTTCGTACCACTCCGCAACCATTTCACACCACTTTAAAACCAGTTTGCACCACTCCGCAACCAGTTTGTACCCCTTCACAACTCGTACGCACCACTCCGCAACCCGTTCGCACCACTCTGTAACCAGTTCGCACCACTCCACGACCAGTTCGCACCACTCCGCAACCAGTTTGTACCCCTTCACAACTCGTACGCACCACTCCGCAACCCGTTCGCACCACTCTGTAACCAGTTCGCACCACTCCACGACCAGTTCGCACCATTACGCGACCAGTTCGCACCACTCCGCGACCAGTTCCCGCCACTCAGCGACCAGTTTGCACCACTCCGCAGCCAGTTTGCACCACTCCGCAACCAGTTCGCACCACTCCGCAACCAGTTTGCACCACTCCGTAACCAGTTCGCACCACTCCGCGACCAGTTTGCACCACTCCGCAGCCAGTTTGCACCACTCCGCAACCAGTTCGCACCACTCCGCAACCAGTTTGCACCACTCCGTAACCAGTTCGCATCACTCCACAACAAGTTTGAATCACTCCGCAACCAGTTTGCTCCTCTCCGCAACCAGTTCCCACCACTCCGCAACCAGTTTGCACCACTTCGCAACCAGTTCGCACCACTCCGCATCCAGTTCGCACCACTCCGCAACCAGTTTGCACCACTTTGCAACCAGTTTGCACCACTGATACCCCCAATTTTTCCGCGCCTTCTAACTCCGCGTTTAGTCTGCTCCGCGATCTTGCCGCTCCGCGACTTTGGGCAGCACCTGCTGGCCACTCCTCCACTACTTCTCCTGATCTTTTGCGGATGCTTCACACCTTCTGGGTCTGAGTCGTGGGTAGTGCTCCGCGGCTCCCTTCCTTGTCAGCGCGAGAGTCCGCCACCTCGTGGCCTCTGACTCCTTCGCCTGCGGAACCCCGTTCCGCGGTTGTGTGCAAGGCTGCGGAGTCGCCTGCAGCACTCTCTACCCAACGTTTGTTCCCAGTTGATGAAAGCACTCAGCGGAATCTTTGGTTGTTCTCAGGAGGGGTGGATTGAGCTCTGTGCTCCGCGCACACCCGGAGGATAAGTATTCGTTCTCCACGGAACAATTCCGCGGAGAGCACGATTGCAAGTTCCTCCATAGGTGCGGATCTTAGAGGGTAAGGCGTGGGTGTGAACCACACTAACACTTGCGCGGATTAATGAGATGGATGGAGGCAATCAGGTTTTGAACAAGTCAGGGCTCTCAGGCTCATGAGTGGGAAATAGGCTTGTATTAGGCAAAACGTAAGTATCTCTCATCATCAGTCAGGTCTCAAAAGTCATCCAAGTCCCTCCGCTACGCTACTACTTTTTATCTATCAAAAGCCAGTTCCCTTAAGACCACTTCCCCCAGATTTTCCCATCTTGGACTCCGCACCGCGTGCTACACGCGCCGCGGGTCTCGTCCTTCACACACACACACACACACACAAACACACACACACTTCACTTCCATATCCCCTGTTCTATTGTTACATCTTCCTCTAATCCGCGGCTTGGACGCTCGCAGTCTTGTGTTCTTCCTTTAATCTTTGTCTTCGCGTGGAGCGTCCCCGGTCTCCTCCTTGACTACCGCCGCTCCCTTGAGCCCTCATTGGTCGGGCTCCTGCCTGACCTCTGGTCCTGGCGTCGTGTGTTTTTGCACGCCCGGCGCTCCACCTTCTCCACGGCTTGACTCATGTTCCCTTCTCACCGCGGATTCTCACCCTGCTGTCCCGCCCTTCTTGGCTTCTCCGCAGCCATTCTTTCCAACAGCCGTTGACAGTTCATCGTCAATTCCTGCTTCTTGGCGGCGGCTTTCCCGCCTCTTTCCTTTACCACTACTGGATTCCGCGCCACTCCACGCTCTACCGCAATCTTATCGCGGGAACCAGCATGCCTTGCGCGTTCTCCTGTACTCCGCAGTCCCCCCTTTTTCCTTCTGCGCGGATCTCTGGCCACAGAATCCTCGTTCCATGGATATGTGCAAAGCACCGATTTCCCTTCCGCGGACCCATCTTCTCCTCAGCGGAGACGCGGTGGATCCCCGCCTGACACTGATGCCCCCAACCCCCCCTTTTCAAAAATTCTGTACCAGAGTCTCCTTAGCGCGATAGGCGTGTGAACTTTCCTTGGGGGCCTAGCCGCTGTCGTTGTTGACAGGGGCGGCAATATGTCTGCACTTTTCCGCCCTCACGCTGATGCCTCACGGAGGATTCCTCGTGCACATATATTTGGCAACCCTCACACCTAGCTCCTGCAGTGATGTCTTCTGCGCCCTGTTTCTTTTTGCAGGTGGAGCAGTGCGGGATTCGTTCATATGTCCTGCAGTTGGTGCAGCGGTACACTGTCCTCCCCTCCTGATTCCTGCCCACCTCTGTGGCGCACTGTACGTGGGCCCATCCTCCGCAGTGCTCACAGTGGCTTGGTGTCCCTGTGATAACCCCCATACATCCATCACGGCAGCACTGCAGTCCAGAGTTCTCCGCACCCCAGTTTGCTATTCTGTGCTGAGCCAAGCATTGGTGGCATGTCCACACTCCTTCCTTGCCCCTCTTGCCGCACCACAGATGGCACAGTTTTAAGCACATGCCACATCCCTTGCCGAACTCCGCTATCCCCTCGTGGCAGGCTGCGCAAGCAGGTTCTTGGGTCTGCGCGTTGAAGCTGAGGTAGCAGTCTGCCTCAAGGAGCTCATTGCCCACACATTGCTGGTATTGGCCCTTCCAGGCAGAGCTGCCCGTCACCAGGCATTCGGGGTGCGCAGACCTCGTGAAGACAATACATTTCTCCCCATCCTGCACGGTCTTCAGACATGTGGGGCATGCCGCGGATTGGCACCCCTCCATCCCCGGTCTCTCCTCTTCCTCTGATTCTTCCTCTTCTTCTTCCTCATTCATTCGCAGTGCCCTGCAAACACCTCATTGCCTCTCGACCTCCTCCCTGCACCTCTTGCACATCGCATCCCCACTTCGCCCTCCGCGCTCATCACGAGGTGGGGCCAAGCAACCAGTGCAGATTTTGCGGAGGCATCTGCCACAGTCATGCACCTCCACTCCCCACCACTGGCCGCATTGAGCGCATTTTCTTTCTTCCAGTTCCTTTCTCCTCTTCTCCTCTGCCGCGACCCGTCCCTCCGCCTGCTACTGCCTCATTGTGGCCCCAGAAACAGAGTACGGAACTCTCTTTTGCTCTGGAGGCCCTTCTTCCTCCTCCTCCTCCTCCTCCTCCTCCTCATATTGTGGATCCCACCTCCCGCGGGGTGGCGCTCCCCCATCGCCGGGTCCTGCTCCCTCTTCCTCATCCTTTTTCTTCGCGGCCTTCTGTTCAGCAGCCTCCTTCAGGCATCGCAGGCAGGTTCGATTTCTTCCGATGCAAGTCTTGGAGGCTCCGCCGGCGTACTGATGCGCTGGATTCTCGCATACGCGGCACACCACCTTTAGGAGTGGTTCAGCAGGGAGGTTTTCTCCGCACCATACACACTGGCCCATGTAGTCAGTCAGGGCCTTAGGGCTAATTGGCACCATCGTCTGCGGTGGTCCTTTCTGGGGTAGCTGCTGGGATACTCCCGCTGGGGTCCGCTCGGGCCGTGGTTCGGATATGCCTTTAGGCCCCTCCTTTCCCTGGTCCTGCAGCTTTCCCTGATCTTGCCATTTCTCCTCCTGCTGCTCCTGCTGTTGCTCCCGCCTCCGCGGCTCGCGTTGTTGTTCCTTCCGTACCTCCTCCGCGGCAAGTTTGCGGACATCAGATTCCTCCTCCTCAATCTCCTCTGGCTCATGGCTCCATTCCTGCTCTTGCTGCGACACCTGTCTTTCATAGACATCCAGCACCTCCTCCGCTCTCCAACCTCGCGAACCTTTCTACTATGCCAAGGGCGGTAGGCGACCTCCTGTCCCGGGGATGTGCGTTTGCCATGCGGGTGGCAGCAGTACGAACTCCGTGGCCAGATAATTGTGGTCGCTGAATCCTTCCGGTCCTTCCAGCCACACCTGGCCTGCCTCCACACTAGCCACGCGGTACACCTCCCGCGGTTCCCCTGCCTCTCTCCCCGCACGGGGGAAGAAGCGGAGATACACCAAGTGACCATCCTTGATGGGCCCATGGTTAGGCCGTCGGTTTGCTGCGTCACATCCGCGCCAGGCTGACACGGAGCCCCTCAGCCGCGCCTCTGCCCGCATGGCCTTGGTCAGCCCGCAACGCTCGCGGAACCATTCCGCGACCGCCTTATCCTTCTCTTCTTCCGGTAGTTTCTCTTGCTCTTCCGGAGTAAGTGGTAGCCTTAGCGGTTTCTAGGGCATGCCCATCGCCGCACGCGGTGGTTGTCCGAAGAGTAGCATGTGGGGTGAGAAGGAGGTTGCTTGGCTGGGTGTCGTGTTGATGAAGTGAGCCGTTTTCCTCTGCTTCTCAGTCCAGTTGCTGCCCTCCGCGGTTGCCACTGCCCTCTCCAGTATGTCATGCACCCGCTCCACTTGCCCTTGTGTCTCTGGCCGGTACCGCCCGGAGTGCACATGGCGGATCCCCCACGCCTCCAACTCCTCTCTGAAGGCCCCCATGAACTCCGTGTAGTTGTCGCTGTGCACCACGCTGCAGCCACCAAAGCGGTAGAATATTTCTTTGCGGCTGAACCTTGCAGAGGTGGCTGAATTTTTCTTACGCACAGCGCGGACCCACAGGTACTCCGTGAAGTGGTCCACCGCTGCAATCCAGTATCGGTTCCCCTGGTCGCGGTGGGCACGAGGACCGTGGAAGTCGATGATAATCTTTTCCAGCGGCTCGCCGATAGGGGAGGGTTGGAACAACGGTTGGTCCCGTGGTGTGGTTTTCCTCGCTCGTTCGCAGGGGGCACAGTGCTCTACCACGTCTTTGATGATGGCCGCCAGGTTCGGTACGTGGATGATGGGTGTCAGGCCATCCTTCAGTGCCTGCACACCTCCGCAACCAGTTCGCACCACTCCGCAACCAGTTCGCACCACTCTGCAACCCGTTAGCACCACTCCGCAACCAGTTTCCACCACTCGGCAACCAGTTTGCACAACTCCGCAACCAGTTCGCACCACTCCGCAACCAGTTAGCACCACTCCGCAACCAGTTTGCACCACTCCGCAACCAGTTTGCACCACTCCGCAACCAGTTTGCACCACTCCGCAACCAGTTCGCACCACTCCGCAACCAGTTCGCACCACTCTGCAACCAGTTCGCACCACTCCGCAACCAGTTCGCACCACTCCGCAACCAGTTCGCACCACTCCGCAACCAGT